>OU611756.1:1045571-1203071 GCA_914767535.2 Dunaliella primolecta
CGCAGGTGTGTAGGGGGGGGGGGGGGGGAGGAATGGCGTTGGCCTAGGCGCTATTTCACATATCGTGCTTTATGGCGCTATGAAAGAACCTCATATAACGCCATATGCCAATCTATAGGGAGCGGCATTGGTTTAAAGCGATCTCATGATATGATGCTGTATTGCGCTGGGAGACGTGACGTACAGCGCTATATGCTGGTTCCTTGTATGTGTATGTGTTGAGCTGGTTTGTTTGGTTTTCTTGAACTCCCTTCTGCATGGGCCCCTCCTTCTGCGCGCCTTTTACGCACCATGTGTGTATGTTTGTGAGTGTGTGTATATGTATGTGTGTGTTGTAATCTTTATTACTCAGTTTAAAGGAACTCCTTCCGTAAGAGCCTGTATTCCTGCGCAATCCACGCACCATATAGGCTGTAAGGTGCAGTTGCACTGGTGGATGGGCGTTGAGTTGATTTTATTGACAGGAGATGGTATGTGTACATGAGCAAGCAGGTGCACACTTAGCTATACAACCTTTACAACTTTGGGTATGAGTTGTGGTTTTCTTGACATGGCTCGTCATACGTGCTTGTGGAACTCTGTCCACGCCTCTGCCCGGCGAATCACCTCAGGAGCCTCCCCAACCCCCAATACAATCTTGTGAGGCACTTGCTAGCTGGCTATTTTTATTTTCCTTTCCTTAATGCCTGCAGCCTTTTTGGCTTGCGTTGATTTTTGTTTCCTCCACCTCAGCAGTGTTCCCTACCTCCCAAGCATCATTGCGCACAAAAAGAGATTTAAATTCGGCCAAGCAAACCACCCGCAGCATCCCCTACCCAGAAGGCATACCCAGAAGGCATCATTGCGCTTAAGAGGAGAATGCCTAAATCTGGGCCTCTTTGGGCTCCCTCTGCTGCTCCTTCGTTTTGCATTCTCGGCCTTGATGGCAAAGCCTGCTCATTCAGTCATCACTTCTGCTGCCGTCTATACCTCTCAAGCCTGTTTCCTCGCTCTCCCCTAGGTGAGGCGTCCCTCAGCCAAATTCCATACCTGCAGCCTGCTTTCCTTGTTTCCCCCTGCTCCTCTTGCCTGCATTGCTCCTGCCTCGTCAGCGTCGTCTCTGCTCCCTCTCACATTGTAAAATGCCTGAGGCAGCATCCCCTTGCACCACTGCTGCACTGCCACCATCCATCTGCTCCCTGAGGTGCTGTTGTGTAGAGTCCAACGCTGGAGGTCAATTCGACTCCACGTTGCAGAATGCATGAGGCAGCACCCCCTTGCAGCACTGCTGCACTGCTGCACCGCTGCAGGGTACAACGCAGTTTTTTTTTTCAAAATTTTCCCTACCTAAGCTGGTGAGTTCTACCTTTCAGAACACCAATAGCACCCCACAGGACATGCACTCTTTGCTGCTGCACCTTTTGCCGTATTGCTGAGGGCACCAAAAGGCAACAGCAACATTCCCAGCTGCCATGCTGCTGTGTGAGCCGCAGCCATGGGCCAGCTGACATGAGCAGCCATGCTCTGTTGCTGTAACTTTTTACACTCCAAGACGCAGAAGCCGACATGCCCTTGCACTGCTGCTGTGCTGCTGCATGGGGCACTGCCGTGAACCAGCTGGTGTAACGAGTTGCTTCCTTTGCTGCTGCGCCCCCTCGCGCAGCAGAACAAACAGGGCAGCGCTCCCTTGCACTGCTGCTGTGCTGCTGTGTGAGCCGCAGCCATGGGCCAGCTGGCATGAGCAACCACATGCTTAGAATCGCTGCCCTTGTTGCAGCGCTGGACGCAAAGGGCAGCTCTCCCTTGCACTGCTGCTGCACTGCTGTGGGATGAAGCCATACCATGTACAGTGAGCACAGTACAGTGAGCATGAGAAGTAGCTGTCCCCTGCTGTTGCATTGCAGGACGCAAAGGGCAACACCCCCTTGCACTACTGCTGTGCGGCTGGGTGGAACATGGCCGTGTGCCAACTGGCGCAAGCAGCCAATAGGGGCTCTGTAGAGGCCAAGACTTTCAACAAAGCAGGGCATACACCGCTTCACATAGCCAGCGCTTCAGGTATGTGGGTGCACCTGACCCAAAGGCATGTGCATGTGAATGAGGAATGAGGCTTTGACAAATGGGTGCATGTACGCTGCTGTTAAGTGTAGGGTCAGCTGTAAGATTTCAAGAAAAGCATCATGCTTGCTGTGTTTTCATTGCGTTGTCTGAATCACGCTCTGATGATGGAGCACCTGTGCTTCTTGGTGTATGGACCTCCTCAATGCGAAAGAGCAGCAGAGGTGTGGCAGAGGTGCAGGCTGGACTGCATGGATGACCACTGGAGTAGAAGGCTCATATTCATTAGAAGGGGTGTACAGGTGTCTCAGGCAGCCTGTCTAGATCTGTATTACTCAGAAGTGCACAAAAGGGGACAAAGCTTTTGAGATCAGAAGTGCACAAAAGGGGACATAGCTTTTGAGAGAGGCCCCCCAATTTTAGGGCAGAAAGGGATGGCAGGCGCACACCACAAATGAGGTGCATCGTACACAAGAAGTTTTAACATGAGGAAGGAGCCGGCAGTCAAAGTGCATGACTGATTGCCATCGCCTCGAAATGGAAATCATGTTATACATGTGTGTGAACATCATTCATAGAAATTACGTGATACATGTGTGTGTGAACATCATGCATGTATGTGTTAAGAAATCTATATGTTTTGAGAAATGTTTTCTGAAATCCGTAATTCATATGTGTGTTCAGAAATCCACATGGCACTGCATGGCGCATGTGCAGGCTTTCATGCATGCATGTACCACCACAAGTTCTTCCTATACTCCCCCCCCTCTCACACACACACACACACACATACACACACACAGGGCACCCAGGGTGTGTGGCGCCCCTGCTCAATGTGCGCGGCTGTGACGTGAACGCCCGCGTGTGTGGCGGGGACACCGCTTTGTACTTGGCACTGGAGGGACGGCAGGCAGCACACGAGGCCGGTCAGCCTGTAGACGCCTTCACAGAATGTGTGCAGCTACTGACAGAGGCTGGAGGCATCAGCTTCAGTGGGAAGCAGCTGATGCTCGTGTGAGCGCGGAAGCACGCTTGGCACTGCCGCATGCGCGCTGTGGCATATGTAAGCCGCTCACACCACAGCTTGCGCACCTTATATGAGCAGGTGGTTGTTGTTGCTGGGACCTGCACAGACTGGATTGGACCGTACAATGTGACTGTCCAGCACACAGTGAGGAGAAGTTAGGGATGTGAGATGCATGCCATGCACGTCTTCATGTCCAGTAACACGATGTGACGTGATGAAATGAGCCGATGGATGCATTGCTAAGCAGAGTATACTGTGGAACGCAGTGTGAAATACATGTGTGTCCTGCGAGTTGCGGTGTGTGAAGGCCAGTGAATTGCAGTATGTGAAGTGCCTGTGCTTTTAGTGGAGCGCATCGCAAAGTGCCTGCGTGGCCTGTACGTTGAGCAATGGCAGCCTGTGGGGCTTCATGACAACTTGGTGCGCACATTTGCAGAGGACTTTGGTCTTAGAAAAGAAAAAGAAAAGAAAAGTCTACGCAAGCCAGGTCCAGCTGCGTGCATTAAGGAAAGGTCCCCTAACTAGCAAGCTAGCTAGGGCCTCACCAAGAGGTGGTCTTAGAAAACACTTTTGCATACCAAGCATTGGTATGTGCTGAGCATTGCGATGCAGCAAAAGGGAGCGTGTGGCTCTCCAGGAGCTTGAACCGCAGCTGCGCCCTTCATTTTGTACCTTCAATGTGTTCATAGTTTTTTCCACAGCTGCGTTCTTCCACCCACCTTTCAACGGCCACAACTGCACTCTTTTGTACGATGTTGTTTGCTTGCCCATGCGCTTGCTTGCGTGGCCTGCCTGCATCCAGAAATGTGCCGGACCATTGCAGCGCTGGGCATGCGTACCTGCACCCTGCATGCTGCTTGGATGGGGCAGTGCAGGAACGAGTAGCCACAATTTGTTGCCCGTCAAGGGACCCTTTCCTTCATGCACACAGCCTTTATGGCTGGCGTAGTCTTCTTTTTTGTGCTTGCATCCTCCGCAGATCCTTGTGACCTGGTTAATGATCATGTTTAAGATCATGTTATCCAGGACCATTTATCTGTGGTGATTTGGCAATATTAAATCGGAAAAATCGACAGGGCTGTTTAAGGCTTCCTCAGTGCACTCATCCTTGCAGTGTCCTTGTCTTTGCAGTGTCTTGTTGCGATGCCCTTGTCTGTGCAGTGCCTTTGCCGCGTCTTCCTCTTTGCAGTGCTGCACAACTTCGAGTGCTGTTCAAGGCCTCCTCAGTGCACTCATCCTTGCAGTGTCACTGTCTTTGCAGTGTCTTGTTGCGATGCCTTTGTCTGTGCAGTGCCTTTGCCTCTGCAGTGTCTTCATCTTTGCAGCATCTTCCCAATTGAAGGCATATGCATCACAGTGTAAAAATCGCAGTGTAAAAATCACAGTGTAGAAATGCTGCCTGGTTGTAGCAGTACGAAATCTGATGTGATGCATTCAGGAGCATTTACGTATCTACGCAATCGTACTTGTGATAAGTGCTGTGAAACAGACGAGCATTGTGACAATTTGCACATATGTATATGCTTGTTACATGTTGCAAGCTGGTGGCTTCTTGTTTTATAATTGTGCCCAATGGTGACTGTGCTCATCTTGGAAGGGTGTTTGCCCATTGGGTGAGGTTATGCACGCTGGGGGCCTGTGAATCTTCGAATGAGCATGTGCTTGCACCAAGGGAAGAAGTGCTTGGAAAGTCCATGCTTGGCATGTTGCTGTATCAGCATGGGCTATGGTGCTGCTCAGCATGGACAATGATGCTGCATCAACATGCGCTATGGTGCTGCATCAGCATGGACAATGATGCTGCATCAACATGCGCTATGGTGCTGCATCAGCACGGGCCTCTTTGCATGCCTTGAGACTTGCTTTAATGTCCTGTTTGTCCTTCCCTCAGTAATCACCTTGTGCTTTTGTATTTTCAATTTATATAGCTCCAGATTGTTTTGACACAAGCATAATATATGCTTGCCTTTAACCAATGATTGAGTGGACTTTTTTTCTTTTTCGTGCTCTGAATGAGGTTATATTGCTCCTCAACAGGCCTTATGCACCTTGAATTGAGGTTACGCTCGATCAGGGTCCTTATATATATTGATCATTCTTAGATGCATGCTCAAGGCTTTACATGCCTTGCATTGAGACAATGCTTCATCAGGGTCCCTACCTGTTTTCTGATGTCATTATTGCAGCTTAATACTTGTTTGCTCGGTTTTCTTTGTGGGGATTTTTGTGCAGGGATGTGGCAAATAATATTCATAACAGCTGCGTGACCAGACTTGTCCAGGTCAATGTACAGGCAAGTACATTGTCCCTGATGGCGTGCATTACACCTAGCATTCTCTTCTTTATATTCTTGTCATGTAAATCAAAGGCAGCGCGTGGGTCAAATGACAGGATCAGCATGTCATTTTCCTTGTAAACTAAGGGGGGGAAATAATATGTAGGCGGTGAAAACTCCCCACATGGATTGAAGAAAAGGAGCCGTATTGGTCCTAAGACTGTATGACTCCCCACCACGAGGTTCAGACAGAGAGAAGCACTGAAATATTGGAACATCTCTCAATAACCCTCCACAATCAAACAACACACACGGGTATAGGTTTCACAGGTTATAGGATTAAGAAGGCCTTCAGTCAAAATGACTGACTGCCAGTCATATACTAGTGCTCAGCACTCAGTACTCACTAGGCTAGACTGATCATAAAGAACACCACACACACTCTCTCTCTAGAAAAGAAAAGACTACGCACACCATGTCTGCATGATTTAAGGTAAGGTCACATCACTATTCGCCTACAAAGGCAGCTGAGCAAAAACACTGAGGCCTGTAACTAGACCTGGCCAAAAAGATGCTCAACTCACAAAACTTGGACTGGGAAGAGGAGGTAACAAACTTATGTTTGTTGCGGTCTGGAAAAGAAAATCTACGCAGGCAGAAGGATCTCTCCCTACATCAATTAAGGGAAAGGAGACACATTGGCTCAAAAGAGCTGTGAGTCCCCTCCACCACAGAGGTGTGAAGTGAAAATGCAAATGGGGATCTGTAGGGTTACTGGAAGCACCCGGCTCCATAACCTGACTGTGACAAGTTTTTTGTTTTCAATAGCACGCCTAGTGGTAACAAGCTTGTTGGCATACATAATAGAATGGGCATGAAGTTTGCGAGCAAGTTTATTGGCGCGTTGGTGGTCAAGTCCCAGCTGTTTAAACTGGTTAAGGGTGTGCTCAGTGTAGCAGGTCCCACCAACACGAAAAAAAAATGGTGTGGAGGGTCACAACTTTTGCATTAATGAGTTTGCAGAGGTCTGCATGCTGCCACTGTGCTGCCTCCAACTGTTGTCCAGGCTTCGTGTCCTCACAGTACTTGATTTCAATCGAGTGCACATGTCGCTGGTTTACATTCACTTGGTGGGGTTGCCTCACACGGTTGGCTGTCGTGGTCCTCGGTGTGGGGTTGTGTCTGCTGCGTAATGCATGATGGTGTGAGCAGGAGGTAGAAGGAGAAGAAGAAGTGGGTTTGGCTTTATAGGGAGTAATCAGTATAGCATCAGGACGGCTGTAGGTGAGTCTATATCTCTTAGAAAATTTTCTTGGAAAGAGATAAGGGGGTATAAGTATGTTTGATGCATATGCAGGGATTTGGAGGTTGTGCTGCGCCAACCTATCATCACTTCCTATGTCCATGTTAACCAAGCCTGCTCCCCAAGGGCTTTTGCTAATAGCTTTGATGATCATTCTTCCAGCAACATTGTGGCGTTCAGCTTTCATGCTGGAGGTGATATGATTTTGGCAGCCTGAAAGCATGTGGAGTGCGCTGTCTAATTGATGACAGCCTGGGAGAGGGCATAATGGGTTCAACTAAGTAAGTGGACCTTTTGAAGCGAACCGCATGTTTTTGGTTATAGAGGGTGCCAGTGTGATATTGTAAGATGGTGCGCTTCATGGGTGTGGATATACAGGACATGTTCCTAAAAGCATTACTAATTTCCTTATCTACATGTGGTAACAAATTCTGATAATATGAGTAGTAGCCTGTTTTGGAGTTGGCGTATCCAAGTCTGTGTTTTGTATGCATATGAGACTTGAGAGCATTTTGAAGATTGGGGAGGTAGGTGATTGTAGGATTGGGTGCAGGAGTTGTGGATGTGCTGGCAGTAGGCTCTCTTTTTTCCTCCTTGGCTAACCAAAATAATTTAGGAAATGGATTTCCGCCAGGGCCTGCACCAGGGATCCCAGTATCAGCCATGCTCTTATTGGCTTGGTTTGCTTCATATTTAGCAATAGCATCTGCCCATTCGTTACCAGCAATGCCAGCATTAGATTTTACTTTATAGAAACAAGTATTGGTTTGTGGGTTGTTAATGAGAGAAGATATGATTTTAAGAACATTCCCTTGATAGATTATGCTCAAAGGCAGCTTCCAAGTTGTTGGATCACATAAGTACTCAAAACGTTTGATGAACAATGTGCTGCAGCGTATAATTTGTTGTCTTGTGGGCATTGATTCCCTCATTTTCTGGTGAGGGAGACTCACGGCTCTTTGAGCCAATGTGTCTCTCTTTCCTTGATTGATGTAGGGAGAGTTTTCTCTGCCTATGTAGCTTTTTCTTTTCCTTTTTCCTTTTTAAGAATGCATTAAGCAAAGTAACAATAATGGTTATTATTAAGGGAGGGTGACCTTCAGCCAGGAGATCGGCTTGTGGCTGGTCTCAGCCAGCCAGACATAAATCCATAAGCTTAGACACAAAAAGAGAAGTTTTATGTTTTGCTGATGAAAAATGTTTCGCTGATGAAGGAATCACTGAGTTCTTTGCTTGCATAAAAACTTACGTTCTTGGAGGTTGCAAGAGGTGAGATGTGTGACATGGGTATTTTTCCTGCGTCTCGTTGGTTCTTCTCCATCTTTTTGTATTTCCAGTTTCTCTCTTCAACTTGCCTCAGGCTAATTTTTAGCCTGAGGCTCACTTCCTGCCCTCGTCTTATCTGTTCTCTTCCATTTTTCGTTTTTCTTTTCCCCCTTCTATGCCTGGCGAGTTGTTGAGCTTGCTGTGTAATACTTAAAATAATCTTATCTCTCATTAGCAACTCTCACACTAAACTTCAATTTTACAAAGTTAAGGCCCATGCCGGCATCGCTGGGAATGAACACGCAGATGCTATTGCTAAACACCAGGCAAAGCAAGCCAACAACTGTGTGTCAGACACTGAAATACCCGGTGCGGGTCCTGGAGGAAATCCATTCACACATATTTTTTTGGCTAGCCAAGGAAGAAAACAAAGTGCATCCCGCAGGTACATGTACAGGTCCCCCTCCTGCTCCCAAGCTCACCTATCTCCCCAACCTCCAAGATGCTCTCAAATCCCACATGCATTCTAAACACAAACTTGGATATGCCAATGCCAAATCAGGATACTTCTCTTACTACCAAAACTTATTACCGCATGTAGAAAACAAAATTAGCAACGCATCCAGAAATATGTCAAGTATTTCCACACACATGAAACGTACTATCCTTCAATACCGCACAGGCACCCTCTACAATCAAAAACATGCAGTTCGTTTTAAAAGGTCTACTGACCCAATGTGCCCCCTTCCAGGCTGCCATCAGTTGGACAGTGCTCTCCACATGCTCTCAGGCTGCCATAATCACATCATCTCCAACATGACAACTGAACGCCATAACATTGCAGGCAGAATGATTACAAAAGTACTCAGCAAAAGCCCTGTGGGAGCAGGCCTTGTCTACACAGACATAGGGAGTGATTTCAAACTTGCACAACACAACCTGCAACTCCCTACACATGCCTCAAACAGAACAATACCTGCTTACTTGTTCCCTCATAACATTCAAGAAAGGGAAAGACTAAATTCAAGTCGACCCGATGCCATTTTGATTGCCCCTTGTAATGCCAAGCCTACTTCTCACAGTGTCCCTTCTATTCATTCTCAACACGCTTTGCGCAGGTCCACTAGGAGGACAACCAGAGCTAGCCGCGTTAAGCATCCGCATGAACTCCATGTGAACGAGCGTCATGTGCATCTCATAGAAATTAAGTTCTGTGAAGACACAAGGCCAGAGCATCAATTAAGCGCGGCTAGGCAGCAACATGCTAACCTTTGTAATCTTATTAGTGCTCAAGCTAAAACTATTCACCCAATCCTCCTGGGTGTTGGTAATATTTACACTGAACATACCCTGATGCAATTAGAGAAACTAGGACTGGATCACCAACGTGCCACAAAGCTTGCTAAAAAACACCATGCCCATTCTGTTTATTATACCCATAAACTAGTCTCCACACGCCGCGGTATTGAAAACAAGAATGCTTACCACAGCCATTTGGTCCTAGAGCCAGGTGCTTCTAATAACCCTCCAGATCCACATTAGTTTTGTCTTTCTTTCTTTTCTCGTGGTGGAGGGGGCTCACGGCTCTTTATGAGCCAATGTGTCTCCTTTTCCTTAATTGATGTAGGGAGAGTTACTCTTCCTAAGAAAAGAAAAGAAAAGAAAAGAAAAAGAAAAACTACGTAGGCAGAGGAAACTCTCCCTACATCAATTAAGGAAAAGGAGACACATTGGCTCAGAAGAGCCGTGAGCCTCCTCCACCACAAAGCTACAAAGAAGAAAGCTAATGGGGATCTTTAGGGTTACTGGAAGCACCCGGCTCCAGAACCTGGCTGTGAGAAGCATCATTTTCCATAGCACGTCTAGTGGTAACAAGCTTACGGGCATACTGAACCGAATGGGCATGGAGTTTTTGAGCAAGTTTATGGGCCCGTTGATGGTCCAGTCCAAGTTGTTTAAGCTGGTTCAAGGTATGATCAGTATAGCAGGTCCCACCAACACCCAGAAGGATGGTGTGGAGAGTCACAACTTTAGCACTAATGAGTTTGCTGAGGTCTGTATGCTGCCGCTGTGCCGCCTCTAACTGTTGTCCAGGCCTCGTGTCTTCACAGTACTTAATTTCAATCAAGTGCACATGTCGCTGGTTTACATGAAGTTGGTGGGGCTGTCTCACGCGGTTGGCTCGTGTGGTCCTCTGTGTTGGGTTGTGTCTGCTGCGTAACGCATGGTGTGAGCGAGTGGAAGAAGGAGAAGAAGGAGTGGGTTTGGCTTTATAGGGAGTAATCAGTATAGCATCAGGACGACTGGATGTGAGTCTAGATCTCTTAGGAAAATTTCTAGGAAAAAGGTAAGGGGGTAAAATTCTGTATGATGCATGTGCAGGGATTTGGAGGCTGTGTTGCGCCAGCCTATCATCACTCCCTATGTCCATGTTAACCAAGCCTGCCCCCAAAGGGCTTTTGCTAAGAGCTTTGATGATCATTCTTCCAGCAACATTGTGGCTTTCAGTTTCATGCTGGAGATGATATGATTTTGGCAGCCTGAAAGCATGTGGAGTGCACTGTCTAATTGATGACAGCCTGGGAGAGGGCATAGTGGGTCAGTGGACCTCTTGAAGCAAACTGCATGTTTTTGGTTATAGAGGGTGCCAGTGCGATATTGTAAAATGGTGCGCTTCATAGGTGTGGATATACAAGGCATGTTTCTAAAGGCGTTGCTGACTTTCTTGTTAACATGAGGTAATAAGCTCTGATAGTAAGTGTAGTAGCCTGTTTTGGGGTTGGCATATCCAAGTCTGTGTCTTCCTACGTAGTTCTCTTTTCTTTACATCATTCCTCACGCATCTCACGATGCAACCGAAATAGAACTGAAAGACATCTTAAGAACTCACTTGATGCAGCAAAAAAGGTTGCATATCTGAGAAATCCTGGAACTAAGGTTCAATAAATATTTGACACAGTTTACAGTTTCTAGGAGAAAGAAGGCCTCCAGTCAATTTGACTGACTGCTAGCCTGCTCATAAAAAAGGAGAAGTTCATGGAAAAGGAGTTCATGCAGAAAAAGATTAAGCCTAAAGTTGTTTTGGTTAATCAATGCATACATATGAAAAGACTGAACATGGTGAATGGAAGACAGATAAGGAATCGCATGGACAGAGGGGACGCATTGTGAAGTAGAGGGTCAGAGAACAAGGAAGCGTCCTTTAGTAAAAAGAGTACAGCAAAGCTGGGTGGGTGGGTGCATTCGAAAATAGCATGCTGATCATCCTGCATATCATCTTGGGCAACACAAATATCACAGGCAGGAGAGATATCGTCATTTTATGAAGCTTCATAAAGCTCAAATTGTTTGATTTTAAGAGTGTGAACTAACCAAGGTGAAAACGGGCCAAACTTTGCAAACAAATGCTTTGGCAAGGCAGGTACAGATATTTAGGTAAAGGGTAAGGGGAACATGAAATGTGAGTGTTCCTGGCAAGAAAGGCAGACCAGTGATAGTTTGTGAAGTATGATAGTATGTGTTTTCTGTTTTGTTTCTCTTGGTGAAGGGGATGCACGGTGCCCCAGCCCTAGGTATCATCTTTACCTTAATTGATGTGGGGAGTGCTTTCACTGCCTTTTCTTTTCTTTTCTGTGAATATATTATTGTTGGAATCTCGAGGATGGTGCGCTAAAAATTGCCTCGAGTGAGAAAGGTGAAGAGACTTAAGACCCATTACAAGTTGACACACGTCCAGAGGGCTTGCAGAGCATATTTCTTGCTGGAAACTACAATTATGATGTAAACCGTTCATAGCAAACAGTTGGTCAGATGTTCAATAAGGAAAACTCTTGGAACTAAGGTGGATATCAGCACGAAAACCCTTGCGTAGAAGAGAGCTGCTGCAATGAGTGAGAAAAGGAAAAGAAAAATGTGAGAGAGTGAGAGAATCGGAAAGATGTAAATTGACTTTGACCCAATTGAACTGACTCGGCTCTATCCCACACTTACGTAAACACTCCATGAGGGTGTTGGTGTTCTGACCCCAAAAATCGATTTCAGAAATATCAGCAGCCATTTTTGAAGACGATTGCTCATCTCCTATCCTTTTTGAAGGTGAGCAGTGGCCCACATCTAGCCCACATATTGCTATAAAACACCAAACTATCCCTTTTGTTAACTCAGTCATCACTGACCCCATGGATTAAAGTTGAGCTTTTTTTGGCCAGGTATGGTTACAGACCTGAGCATTTCAGCTTGTGGTTGATCTCAGGTCTCGTCACCTGGCATATCAGAGACAATTCTCCTCTTATATTCTGCCCAAATACCTGGACTCAACTAAACACGCTGTCCGCAGCTTGGCACGATGTTGACTTTGTGTCCACACTCTCAAAGTTGAGCAAGCTATATGGATGGTCCCCATTTCTCCTACACCTGTGATCTTCGTGATGCCCAAGATTTTGTGCAGAATACACAGCATGATGTTTTGAGATGCACCCACCCCCAAGTCTGCTTCGGACAAAGTATGCTTCCTTGTTTCTCTGGCCCTCTCCTCCCTTTCTCCTACACTTCTCCTCAGATGGATCCTTACTTGCCTGCCATTAACCATGTACAGTATTTTGGTATGTCTTCCCTGAATAATTAGAACAACAACAAACTTCATTCTTTCTTACATGACCTGCTTCTTTTTTACGAACGGGCTAGCAGTTAGTCATTCTGACTGGAGGCCTTCTTTTCCTGTGACCTGTTTCCTGTTTTCGCTAAGCTGCCCTTTGTAGGTGGATGTAGCGATGTAACCTTACCTCAACCGACCCAAGTAATACTTCTTCTTGCAAAACCCTGATCTGTCCTCCACATTAGATACTTCATGTACTAGACTGATGCCGTAGGATGAGCCCATATGCTATTTTCCCTCGTCGTTTCCCTGACAAGGCTCACTTCTAGTCGCCCTGATGCAATATTACTAATATTGGAACAAGTAGTACTTGTTCCAATGAAAAGAGTGCCAAGGAACAATTCCCGGCATCTGTTGAGGAGTAGAGGGGGGCGCTGAGGGAACAGAGAGCACTCAGCGCCAGCCACAGCCACTCTGCCTGCTTCCAAGGTCCGTCACCCTAGCCAGCTCCTTCCAGGACAGAGGCACGTCCATCTCGTGGAGGCCAAATACTGTGAAGACACCAGCTAAAGACCTCAAAGCAGCATCACAATGACCTCTGTCGTCATCTTCCCAGGGCTTCAGCTGAAGTTGCCCTCCATACCGTTTTGTCAGGTGCGGTTGGTGTCATCTACACCCCCCACACTTTGAAATCCCTCAAAGGGCTTGGCCTTGACACTCATGTAGCCACCAAGCTTGCTCTGAAGCTTCATGCTCATTCTGTACAGTATGCTAATAACCTTGCTAGCACCTGAGGCCTCTTGAGAAGACTTCTTTCAACTCTCATTGCCAAGATCAGGCATGTGATACTGCTGATAAACCTCCTGATCTCCATTGGTTTTTTCTTCTCCTGGCGAAGAGGTTATGCAGTGCCTCGGCCCTAGGTATCCTCTTTTCCTTGATTGATGTAGAAAGTGATTTCACTGCCTCCGCAGTTTTTTTCTTTTCTGATTTCTCTGTCATCATGTCAGACAACTCGATGCTCTGAATGAGCTTGTTGAGGTCCTAGCTAGCTTCAAGTTGCTAGTCATGGAACCTTTCCTGAATGCACGCAGCTGAACCTGGATTGCACAGGCTTTTCTTTTTCTTTTCTTACTGTGAATGAGTTGCATCATGTATTGCTCTTGCTTGTTCGCAAGTTCAATTACTTTGGTTTGGTTACAGGCACCCTTTGCTTCAGCTGAGCTGCCCTCGTACAACGTACTTAGTAGGCAGGTACAGCTTTGTAACTCTATCCTATCCTATCCTATCCTATCCTATCCTATCCTATCCTTGCTCTCCATATTGGATTGGTTTGGTTATAGGCACCTTTATTAGCTGCAGGCAAGTGTCCTTGCAGGCAGGTACAGCTGTATCACCTTCTTGTTTCCCTGGAAAAGGGTGCAGTTGGCGGGCAGTGTCCAGCAGACAGGCCGAGTTACCCGTCTTGCTGGCGAAAAGAGAACTCCTTGAAGGCCCAACTTCTGTAGTCTTCGCTAGGATGACTAAAACCCTCAGGTACGCCTGTAGAGTTTTTGTCAGCGTGCTGAAATGTGTAATTGTGTTTTGTCTTTTTTTGTTCTCCAGATTGGACTGGTTTGGTTACAGGCTCCTTTTCCACTCCAGCTAAGCTGCCTATGTAGGCAGGTAAAGCTGTGTAACCCTTTCCTTTCCTTTCCTTTCAGCCTGTAAAGTTGCAGAACTTCTGGCGCAGCAGCGTGCTGCAGGAATGCATAGATTGCCAGCTAATACCACTTATTGGCAATAAAGACGGTGCCTGCATGCCTGAAATGCTGTGACTGAGCTTTTAGCTAATTTTATCTGTAGATTGGACTGGTTTGGTCACAGGCACGTTTTGCTTCAGCTAAGCTGCCCCCGCAGGCAGGTACAACTATGGCCTTCAAGAGTCGGGATGCAAGCGCTGGCGTCACACACAATGAGAGGGTGAGGAAGGAAGGAGCACACACAGAACCTACAATTGAAGACCTCCAACACACGTGAGGTGCCAGTGCTGAACTTACGCTCGATGATACAATGACTCATTCGGAATGGGATGGTTAACAGAACAGAGGATGTGGTGTGTGCATGGTTGAGAGAGGTTTCAATCATGTTGACGCTTGCCTGTATACAGAGAATGCTTTATACACACATACAGCAGTGCTTCCCCTGTGTGAAGAACAAACATCTTTCTATCTTGGTTGCGAGGTGCACTGGTTCCAAGGCAAGACAAAGAGAGTCAAAATACACTGTTTCGTGAACAAGTCCTTGTTTCTAGCTGTGCTTGCTGCTGGGGTGTTGAAACGACTTTCGAAGGGGAGTGCCTGTCTGTTTTTCACGATCTGCTTTTCAGGGTGTTTTAATAAACAACTTACAGTCTAAGCCAGGCAAGTGCTGGTTCAGAGCTCTTCTAGCAGCAGAGCTCACAGCAAGAGAGTCACTCTCTTGCGTACCGGTTATGAACCAGACCATGTTTGATGTTCCTGACCCTCTCATTGTGCATGTGCTGCTCCTCCTTACATCAATTTTATATTTACTATTATTTGACCCCTTCGTTCTTGGCATGCTCAGTGTGGCGGACCGTGCTTCTTCCTTAAGTTACCACGCGAACAGACATATGTTGCTCTCCTCCTTTTTTTGATGCAGTCGGTTGGTCCTGGCAAACTCCTGGTGTTTATTTGCCGTTGTTTTGTCATACAAACACCAGTAGAAAATTTTCCCCTTGTTCTTGGCAAGGTTGTTTTTGTACACTTACATGCATGGGCTACACAAACACTCCTTTACATTTCTATAATACAGTCTTTCGTTTTATTTCTGATCTCATGGATATTTTTTGTGCTGTTGGAACAGTTAAGCAGACCGAGCAGCCAAACTACCTGGCTGAAGGTCAAATCCCATTGTAACTCATTGTAATACAGTCTTTCACTCGAGCAGCCAGCAGTCACACTTTTTGACTGATGGCTTAATCTGTAAACCTGTAAACCTTCCCTTCCCTAATAAAGATTATGGACATTATGTTGACTGGCGAGGACCAGTCACAGGCTGATCAGCCAAACAGTCTGGCTGAAGGTCCCCCTGTGTAAATCTAAATCTAATAAAGATCCACTGCGTGCAAATTTTCAGGCCGGCCTTACTTGACCCATTGTCCAAGTCGCAGAGCAATGTTTGCTTGGGCATGAATCCGATCTCCATCACCTTCACCTTGTCAACTTGCAACGTCAAGGCAAAACACCAAAACACACTGTTAAATGAAGAACCTTCCCCTGCCAACAAACCTTGCTACAACAAACAAAGGAAGAGGTGATCAGTTGTAAGAAGGACAGTTCTTTTTCTGACAGTACAGGCACATTTTTTCTTGGCCCACTGCACGTATAGGTAAGCAAATGTCAGGAGACTTGACTCGGAATCAAGCAAGAACAAACAAACACTTGTTGGAACCCTGAGTGCCATCATTTTCACGTTTCCTTGACACGTACAAGACAGAGGGGGGGGGGGTTCAATCCGTCAGAATTTACGTTTAGAAAGAATACCCGGTGAAAAAATAAGCGAACAACTGGTCGGAAAAAGAATTCAGAGACAAAAGCAGCATAGGGGATGAATTAGAACGAAAGCCCAGGAAGCTTCCTGGTCAATGATAGGATCAGGCAGGGCTGGAGCTAAGCTAGAGGTGGTTTGGATACCAAATCAATGTGAAAGATAGAAACGAAGACAAGATAGCAGGATAGATGAATGACCAGGCACACGCCAGCAAGAAACAAAGCAAGCAGGTTGACAGACATCAGATCACACAAGCAACCACTGACGAGATCAGTCCATTGCTCTCTGCTCAGGTAAAAGCAAGTAACATGCTAGGATAATCTACCTAATTTCACCCGTTGCTGAGAAGAGGAAAGCCTCCACCTTTTCATTCTTTGCCCTCACACGATTTTCTTGCCCTGGTTCTCCTGTCAAACGCTGTACATGATGTCACAAAATGTCTCAATGTTCATTGAAGGTGGATGTTCATTGAAGGTCACTACTGACTCACTGCCTAAGAGAGACGACTGCCTTTCAAGTGCTGCTGCTCTCATCTCATGTGTACACACACACACACACACACACACACACACACAGGCAAGACATCTTACCTTGCTTGCCATCACAACAGACTTTGCGCACACCTGATGCTAGGGACCTGAAGCTACCTATCCCCCACCCCAAAAGGCAGGCACGTAACCATCTGGCACATTGCCACTGCCCCTGCCAATCCCCCGGCATCAACCCGTTGGTTGAGGAGGGAGGTGGCAGCAAATTCAGCAGCAACCACACTTCAGATCTAATCCCCACAATAATGGTGCATTAGTAAGAACACACACGCATACACACACATGCTCCTTCAATCAGGGTACCAGCATGCTAGAAACGGAGCAGTGCTCTACATAAGACCCGGCACAAACTGCTTCCTAAGCAGCCAACACCTTCGAAGGAGCTATACACTTGTCTGTACACACCCATGATCCCACCCATGCTCATGATCCCATGGTCCCCAACCCATGACTCCATCCATGCTCAAGTGTCCAGACTGCATCACTGCATCCCTCCGCCAAGCTGCGCTATAGACACCAAGTGCTACAGACACCGAGTGCTACAGACTTTGAGAGCTATAGACACAGAGTGCTACAGACACAGAGTGTTTTAGACACAAAGACTGTAAGCGGAGGTTGGCCACCCTCTGGTGTTGCAGCCATCTGCCGCATCCCTGCACTCAGACTGCAGCCTCGAGCCTTTGCCTGCCGTCCTCCTCTAACAGGAAGGGCGGGTGCAGAGGCAGACCATGGTCAAGCGCGTGCAGCGCGGCGGAGGCAGCTTGCCTCACCTGCAAACAATGCATCGTGCGTGCGTGTGTGTGTGTGTGTGTGTGTGTGTGTGTGTGTGTGTGTGTGTGTGTGTCAATCACTGCATGTCAACAACAAGCACGACCACACAAAACAGCAGAGCAGCGTCTCAGCGAGCACGGCTTGCATCCAACTGCTTGCATCCAGCTGCTTGCAGCCAGCTGCTGGCACCAGAGGAGGAAGGCACTTGAGAAGCTGCAAAATGGTCGAAAATCATTCGGAGCTTGTGCAGGTGCTGCATTCCATTTATCCCAACCTCAAGTGTGGCAAGGGCTTGTGTGGCGGCAGGGCTTGTGCAGTGGCAAGGGCTTGTGCAATGGCAAGGGCTTGTGGGCTTGTGCAGTGGCAAGGGCTTGTGCAATGGCAAGGGCTTGTGGGCTTGTGCAGTGGCAAGGGCTTTTGTGGTGGCAAGGACTTGTGCAATGGCAAGGGCTTGTGCAATGGCAAGGACTAGTGCAATGGCAAGGGCTTGTGTAATGGCAAGGGCTTGTACAATGGCAAGGGCTTGTGCAATGGCAAGGGCTTGTGCAATGGCAAGGGCTTGTGGGCTTGTTTGGCGGCAGGGCTTGTGCAATCGCAAGGGCTTGTGCAATGGCAAGGACTTGTGCAGTGGCAAGGGCTTGTGCAATGGCAAGGGCTTGTGTAATGGCAAGGGCTTGTGTAATGGCAAGTGGTTTGCGTTGGCAAGGGCTTTGCACAGTCAGCTGCGGTACCCCAGCAGCAGCTAAGGTACCCCAGGGAAGCCCGGGCAAGGTTAAGTAAGCATGAGGGTAATCAAATACAATGGTAAGAAAATTGCCCCTGAGGGATCCAGGCAGGGGTCTCACAAACACATGCAGTACTTCAGAATTCAGTAATCTCCCCAGTAACTCAATGGTGCCTGCACATGCTGATGCTGTGCCAGCTGCAGTACACTATAGGCTGAACGACCCTGAGCAGGTGCGCAACGCTGGAAAATCTATCAACACTTTACCGCCCTCATTTGTTGTCTTCATCATTGACTGAGCCGTTGCTTTACAGAGCCTTTGCCTCCAGTGCTAGTGTCTCCCTCATACAGCAAAAAGGTGTGTGGTGCAGGGCAGCTGCCCATGCAGCAGGCGACTAGGTGGCACAGCAGCGAGCTGTCTGTGATATGACGCCTCCTCTGCGCGTGTGCATGCCTCCCTCCTATAGCAAAAAGGTGTGTGGTGCAGGGCAGCTGCCCATGCAGCAGGCGACTAGGTGGCACAGCAGCGAGCTGTCTGTGATATGACGCCTCCTCTGCGCGTGTGCATGCCTCCCTCCTATAGCAAAAAGGTGTGTGGTGCAGGGCAGCTGCCCATGCAGCAGGCGACTAGGTGGCACAGCAGCGAGCTGTCTGTGATATGACGCCTCCTCTGCGCGTGTGCATGCCTCCCTCCTATAGCAAAAAGGTGTGTGGTGCAGGGCAGCTGCCCATGCAGCAGGCGACTAGGTGGCACAGCAGCGAGCTGTCTGTGATATGACGCCTCCTCTGCGCGTGTGCATGCCTCCCTCCTATAGCAAAAAGGTGTGTGGTGCAGGGCAGCTGCCCATGCAGCAGGCGACTAGGTGGCACAGCAGCGAGCTGTCTGTGATATGACGCCTCCTCTGCGCGTGTGCATGCCTCCCTCCTATAGCAAAAAGGTGTGTGGTGCAGGGCAGCTGCCCATGCAGCAGGCGACTAGGTGGCACAGCAGCGAGCTGTCTGTAACAGAACGCCTCACTGCATGCTCGCGTGCCTACCTCTTCTGGTGAGGTGCGCTGTGCAGGGTCAGCATGCATGTATGCATGCCTGCATGCTGGCGGCCATGTAACACAGCAGCGACCTGCCTGTGATTGAACACCTCCTCTGCGCGTGCGCGTGCTTACCTCTTCTGGTGAGATGCGCTGCGCAGGGTCGGCGTGCATGCAGCTGGCGGCCAGGTGGCGAAGCAGCAGCACGACGGGGGGGCAGAGGAGTGGGGGTGGCGGGCGGGAGGTAGCATGACGATTGCGCCTACTGCTGCTATCGTTGCTGCTGATGCTGCGATTGGGGTTGCTGTTCATGGCGGTGGGGGTGCTGGCCTGGGTGCGGCTGCCATCGTGGTGGTTGGGAACGTGGCTGTTTGAGAGTGGAGAGCCCAGGGTGTGTTGGTGCTGGGTGGAGGGCAGGGCGGCATCCCGCAGCATGTAGAAGGGCTCTTGGCCACCCAGCCTGCTGGGGCGGAGCCCAGACTTAAGGATCTGCACAGCCGCATGCAGCACACAGGCAGCACACACTTTAGCACGCACTTGAGCACGGATCTAAAGAAGAGCAGGGTGGCAATGCGCAGTACGTCGAAGGGCTCTTGGCCACCCAGCCTGCTGGGGCAAAGCTGAGACTTCAAACCCTGCATGGGACCCCAGACAATGGCATCGTCACCCTCTGGTGCATTTCAATCATTCAAAAGAGGATCGTGCGCTGCAACCAGGCAGCACGAACTCCAGCACAGTACAGAGGTGTTTTAAGGCTTTCCCAGCCTGCAGGGGCGCGGCCGCCCCTACTTCAGGATCAGCACAGGCACAGCTGGAGCACTGCCAGGCAGTACATGCATGTTTGTACAGCTGGGGCTGCAGCACAGGCGTCAGCATCTGCACAGGTGCATGTTGCACATGGGTAGGGCAAGAGGTCACAAGGGTTGCTGCCGACTGCACCACGGAGCAGGACGGCTGGACACCATCACACACACCCCATCATCAAGCAGCCTGGCGTCCCTGCTGCTGAGGCATATGCATGCTTACAAGCGTTAGACGCACTGAGCGCTTCAAGCAGCAAGCTTGCAAGCGTTGGACGCAGCCTTTTCAACAACAGGGCATCATGGTTGCTGAGGTATACGTATGCTGCCAACATGCGCATGCATACCACCCACAACCACAACCTAGTCAGAAAGGTGGTGGCTAGCTGAAGATCCAACCCCCTGTGGTGCTTGCATCTTACGTGCACACACACACGAATGCACACACACACACATACACTCACCTGGTCAGGGAGGAGGTGGCTGGGTGGCTCTCCCAGCTCGTACGGCAGGGAGCCCCCGTGCACCATGTAGCATATGAGAGCGCCAAGGGCCCATGTGTCAGTGCCACGCCTGCGTGTGTGCGCGTGTGTGTATGTGTGCGTATGCGTGAATGCCTGTGTGTGTGTGCGCATGTGTGTATGTGTGTGTATGCGTGAATGCCTGTGTGTGTGCGCGTGTGTGCGTGCGCACATTGTAAACTGTTGTTTCAGCTTGCTGGACATCTGTCTCCACGCTCACGTTGAAAACAGAATAAGTGCATGGGCGTCTCGAGTTTGAGCTCCCTTCATGCCAACCTTTGACAGAGGCTCTACTTTGTCTGCTACTATACGCTAGCAGCACACATCCTTTACACATCATCAATATGGCAGAATGGTGCTGGTTATCCGCACAACCTGCGCGCAGCAGCGTGTCCCTTCGCTCTATTATATCATGAGCGTGGCCCTAAAATACACAGGACACAGTGTACCCTCCCCCTCCTATCTTCTTACCTTCCTATCTCATACCTATTAGGATCGACAAATAAGCTGGGCACCCTTTGTTGCAGCTGTTTACCTTCAAGTAAACCTTAAAAGCTGCAGCAAAGATGGTCACGCAAAAGAACAGTCAGCTGGCTCTGGAAAACTTTGCCTCTTATACTGTGTCCACAACCAATTCAGATGGTCTCCACTTAAATCTAATAAATTTAATAAAAAGCCATAGTTTGAATAGGGGTCACAGAAATTATTTTTCTGTTTGAGTGGGCTTGATGGGCTTCTTGCTGGCATTATTCTAAATCGTTTTAAATCCCCAATCAAACTCTTGCAGCTGCTGCTGCCTCTGATGCTGCTGGATCGGGACCAAGCAGGCTTTGCAACTGCTGTTGCTGCTGTTGCTGCTGCTGCTGAGGGGCAGGAAACTGGAGAGGCTTGGACATATTTTTACTCCCTGAGAAGAGCAAAACTTGCCATCAGCAAACAATCCCAAGCCATCCACAAGCTGTTGCATGCAACATCAGCTGAGCTGTCACCTGGAGGACGCCTCACTTCTGCTTTGCTGGCTGCCCCTTTCTGGATCCTTGGGCTTGGCAAGCCTGGCTTGACATACCAAGAGCTACTGGGCGGGGGTCTACTGGTTTCAGCCACCTAGCTAAGGTGTTGAGCTGGAAGCCTGGGAGGCCATTCCCGGCACAAAAGCCCTTTTCAGCTCAGAAACAATCAAGTTTTAATTTGAACGGGATTTGAACGCCTGGCAATAGACTTAAAAAAAAAAATTAATTTGCCGCTCTTTTTAGGGGTGCCAGCCAAGCATTGGCGCACACATGGAATAATCACACAGCAGGTGTGCAGCAGGACCACGTGGTGCGAAAACAACACACTCTTACCTCCTGCCTGGCGCTGGTCAAGCATGCGCGCACACATGGAATCACACAGCAGGTGGGTAGCAGGACCACGTGGTGCGAAAACAACCTGTTGTTCGCTCGCCTCACGACAGCAGGTGCACGCAGAACCACAGGGAGCAAAAACAACACAGCTCACCTCACGCGTGGCAAGCAGCTTGCTGGAAGCCGCGGGTGGTTGCAAGATGCAGCCAGCCGAACATGTCCTTGCAAAAGTACAGGATGTACAAACAACACGCTCACCTCACGCTTGGCAAGCAGCTTGCCGGTAGCCGTGGGTGGTTGTCAGATGCAGCCAGCCGAACATGTCCTTGTAAAATTACAGGATGTACAAACAACACGCTTACCTCACGCTTGGCAAGCAGCTTGCCGGTAGCCGTGGGTGGTTGTCAGATGCAGCCAGCCGAACATATCCTTGCAAAATTACAGAAGGTACAAACAACACGCTCACCTCACGCTTGGCAGGCAGCTCGCTGGAAGCCGCGGGTGGTTGTCAGATGCAGCCAGCTGCTCAGGGGCCTTGAACAGCCAACTGCCGCCCCTGCGCAAAAGCAAGTGTGCGTGCGTGTGCGTGTGTGTGACTGCTTCCTATAGCTCGACATACCATGTTGTTTGACATGAAACCATGGCTTTCCGACTCCTCACACAGACATGCAATCGATCTCTGTGGGAAGGCCAAGGCAGGGTGACTTAGACAACAGTGTGGCCCTTCAGTGCGCAGGGCAGACGTCTCCTGAACAATGGCCTGTGGGTTGACTGCTTGAGCATCAGCGCATTACAAAAGTGTTACTTTATCACAGGCATTTGCGCCTCTTTCAACTCAACTGAGTCAAGGCTGTAGCTTTCAGGCAGTGAAGGCCTGGCTTCACTCATTTTCCAGCGTCGCTTGCGGCGTTTCCCTGACTTGCCATGCTGAGCGTGCTTGCTGAAGTATGATGCTGCTTTCATATGCAATTGGGACGGCTGTTGGAATGTATGTTTGTGCGGCTGCCTGCATACATGCTGCCTGCAGGGTAGTCCATGTGCATGGATTGATCATTCAGTCATTGCTGCCATGACTCGGGACACAAAATCACACATGCACTCAAAAGGCTGCAGGCCTCCCAGTGCTGGGCTGGCGACAGAAAAGAGACAATGCAGGCTTTTAAAATTGCCATGCTTTTGGAAAAGACATTACACTAGGGTTTTTCAAAAAGCTTAAAGGAGGTGTGTGTGTGTGTGTATCAAAGGAGCAGCCAGCTGCCTAGGGGCCTTCCTTGAAGTTCAAAACAGACAACCGCCACCCCTGCCCAAAAGCATGTATGTGTGTGTGTGTGCAATAAGCACACATGCAAGGGATACACGAGAGTCATCTGTGCACATGCATAAGGATCGGCATTGGCCTACAGCACTATATCACGCGTGTATCAAGCTACATAGCGTTACAGAAGACCATTATCCAACGCTATATACCAATCTACAGGGAGCGGCATCGGTAATTGACGCTATTATAATATAATGCTATATAACGCTACATAGCGCTGGCAATTGTGACAATATAGCACTAAACGCCGATCCCTTCACATGCACCAAACCCACCTCGCATCCAACCGCTCAACACCTGGCGCCAACAACCGAGCCAGGCCAAAATCAATGAGCACTGCTCGCTCCACACGCTTCGGCTGCTGCTGCTGCTGCTGCTGCTGCTGCTGAAGCTGGCCCTGAGCCTTATCCTCCCTTCTGCCCTTACTGCCATCTTGTACATTGTTGTGCGCACTGCTTCTGCTTCTTCTGCTGCTGCTGCTGCTGCTGCTGCTGCTGTTTACTACACCATGGGCTTGAGAGACAGCACCATCACAGCCACCTCTCCCTACCTCTTCCCATCTGCTCACCCCATCCCTGCTACTGCCCGCCCCCCTGCTGCTTCCCTCTGCTTCTCTTCTCCCAACACCCCCCTCTCCCACACCTCCAGCACCTGCACAGCCCAATGGCCTTCCTGGGCCCCCCATCACACCCTGCACCTCACTTCGCTCATCCCCCAGGACCTCCCTGTGGCTCCGCCCGTCCCTGTTTACCCCCTCCATGTCCCTTAAGCCCCCTTTGTTTCCCACACCTCCAGCTCCCACTTGGGGAGCTCCACCACCCAGCTGCAGCATCACGTTCTCTGGCTTCACGTCACAGTGCTGCACGCCGTGCACGCTGAGGTGCTCCAGGGCGGACGCAACATCGCGCACCACGACCAAAAGGCTGCGCTCATCTAAGGCGCTGCCGCTGCCCATGGAGCTGTTGCTGGTGCTGCTGCTTGCAAAGTAGGCGGTACCACTGCTTAAGTCCCTGCTGTCACTGTTGGTGGCGTCACCGTTGTAGCCATTGCTGATGGTGCTCATGGGAGTGTTGGGAGCTGTGCGGTTGAAGGCAAGGTGCTCAGCCAGGTTGACCTACAAGGTTAGTGCAGGTGAGCGCAGGTTAGTGCATAGGTCAGTGTGTAGTTGAGCGGGGTTGTGGGTGCGCAGAGAAGTGCATGCGTGTATAGAGAAGCAACATCTGAGCTGTGCGGTTGGAGGTGAGGTGCTCAGCCAGGATGACCTGCGAGGAGAGTACAGGTGAGCGCAAGTTAGGGCGCAGGTCAATGTGTACTTGAGGGGGGGGGGGATGCATACGGAGAGAGTGCATGCGTGCATAGGAAAGCAACATTTGAGCCGTGCGGTTGAAGGTGAGGTGCTCAGCCAGGATGACCTACAAGGAGAGTGCAGGTGAGCAAGGGTTAGGGCGCAGGCCAGTGTGTACTTGAGCGGGGGTGTGGATGCACACGGAGAGTGCATGCGTGCATAGAAAAGCAACATTTGAGCTGCTTGCATTTGGCTGTGCCACTCACAGCATGTCATGCTAAGCACACCAGTCAAGTACAGGAGGAGCCTGTGACTATGGGTGTGCCCTGTGCTGACCAAAACAATCATTACTTTATTGAGTTAGTAACACAACAGAGCAACATCTGAGCTGCTTGCATTTGACTGTGCCTGACACCTTCATGCACACCATGCTTGAGCACAGCCATGCAACCAAGCGTGCCTTGTGCCCACAACAAAAAAGAAATCAGTGGTACGTCCCTTGGATGTCTGCATGCACGCGCGCTCACGCATGCACACACACACACACACACACACACACACACACACACACACACACACCTGCAGCCGCTCGTACACGGTGAGCAGCTGGAAGGACCTTGGATGCAGGCCGGCTGCGTAAAGTGAGCTGCTGCTACTGCTACTGCTGCTACTGCTGCTGCTACTGCTGCCGCTGCTGCTTGCACTTGGCGAGGGAGGCTGGCTGATGGTTGTGACCGGGACGCCCACCTTCCAGGCAACTGCGCACCACAGTCAGCACAAGCAATCACTTGACAGCTGGTAATGATGCACCAAGGGATTGGCTGATGGTTGTGGCCGACATGCCCACCTCCCAGGTGGTTGCGCACCACACACAGTCAGCACGAGCAACCACTTGACAACCAGTATCACTGTAATTATAGGCAGGCTCTTGCTTGCGACAGGCACAACCACTTTCCAAGCAGCTGCACGTCACTGTCTGCATGGGCAATAGTTAATCAACAGTTTAGCATGGGCACAGATATGAGGTGGCTGATGGCTGTGACAGGCACACCCACTTTCCAGGCCATACCCGGACCACAGTCAGCATGAGCATATGGCACTACTGTCAGAGCACACAGAAAGTGTGAGTCAACATTAAACGTCAAAACGCTTGCTGATTCGTGACGATATGCAGGCTCAGACGCAAAGTGAAAGCAACAACCGCCATGCGCAGCAAGGTAAAGACATTTCATATACAGGGTCAAAGTATCAATCGCCACGCGCAGCAAAGTAGAGGCATCCAATACACAAAGTAAAAGCATCAATCGCCACGCGCAGCAAAGCGGAGGCATTTCATATGCCAAGTAAAAGCATCGATCACCATGCAAAGCACCACCATGAGCAGCAGGCACAGCACTGTGCATCCTGCGGGTCAGGAAAAAAGGAAAAAAGGAAACAGGAAAAAAGGAAGAAGGAAAAAGGAAAAAAAGCACTGTGCATCCTGCGGGTCAGGAAAAAAGGAAGAAGGAAAAAAGGAAAAAGGAAAAAAGGAAAAAAAGCACTGTGCGTCCTGCGGGTCAGACGGAGTTCTACAAAAAACGTGCCAGACACCTTTTTTGGACACCTGGGTTCTACCTCCATGCCCTGACACTACCACAACGATTTTACGACGCCAGAAGCCACCATGATACTACAGTGCCAGATACCACCAGGAAGCAGGTCAAGCACAGACCCTGACCACCTGCAGACCTTGCACACTGTGAGGGCAGTCAAGATGTGCCAAAATCGATGCAGCCAGAGCTTCCTTCCTTCAGCTCACCCACCTGGCGACTGCACGTTCGCATGCAGGGGCAGCAAAACTGCCACACTATGAGGGCACTCATGATGTGCTGCAAGCACCACCTCTGCAAGCACACCCGCCTCTGCAAACACCACCTCTGCAAACACCACCTCATGATGTGCTGCAAGCACCACCTCTGCAAGCACCACCTCTTCGAGCACACCCACCTGGTGCCTGCACATTTGCATGGGGGGGCAGCATGACTGGCAGCAAGTCCCCGCAGCGCTCCACTTGGAAGCTTCCGCCATATGCATACGCAAAGCTAATGGTGTCGCACTTTACAGCCCACTCACGCCCTGCTTGCTGCCAGGCGTACACCTGTGTGTGTGTGTGTGTGTGTGTATGTGTGTGTGTGTGTGTAACGCGCGCGTGTTGTGACAGGAAGGTGTTTGAAGGTAGTTGGTGCACCTAGGCTTTTCGGAATTGAATGAGTCGCTGTACATTCCAGATGCTGATCAACTTGGGTTTGCTTGGCTTGATCAGAGATGGGAATGACACTCCCCTTTCCCCCTGTGCGTGGGTGTGGGTGGAAGGGGAAGCCTAGGGGCTTGAGCAGTAGGTGTAGCTGAAGACATGGGAGGAAAGGAGTGACATGGGCAAGAAGGCCAGAAGATCAGGAAAAAGCACGAAACCCGCGCAAACGAGTGAGCGAGAATGTGCTTCTGCCCTGCAAACACATTCACTCACGCTCCTCCCCACCCACAATCACAACCACCCCGCCTTTGCAGCTCCACCTTTGCCAAACAGTTTGCACTCTTCAAAGCACAGGAACAGGCCAAGGTCTTAGCTGGAAACCCACACCCACACCCACACACCTACCTACCCACCCATCCGCACCAACCCCGCACCCATTTAACACGCGTGCGCGCGCACACACACACACACACACACACCCACACACACACACACACATACACAGCGTCGAACACACCCACCTTGGCAGCTCCACCCCTGCCCAGCAGTTCACACTCCTCCTCAAAGAACAGCGACAGGTCAAGCTCGGCTGGACAGCCCATGGCGTGGCGCCGGAACGCCTGCATGGCGCCATCCACTGCTGCCAGACCACGCTTGGAGTCGACTTGCTCCTGTAGCAGATGTTGATGGTTTGCACAGGAGTGCTTCAATGTCTGAATTGCTCAGCATCAGCTCTGTGTGTGTGTGTGTGTGTGTGTGTGTGTGTGTGTGTGCTTGGGTACAACTTCTAGCCTGAGCTCGGAGTCTTCATCCTGCAGCAGCACATATGCTTTGCAACTCCCTTTGTGCTGCTGAGCTGTTGTAGAGTGGAAGAGCTCAGAATTCAGCAGAAGAGCGCATGCACACTACATGAGGAAGATGAACCGGCACACAGGAGGAGCGCAGAAATTACAGGTGCAGCGCAGATTTTGGAGGGAAGGCACATGCGAGCCAAACGAGGAGGACAAGCAGGCACAAAGGTCCTCTCAGAACGCAATTCACAAGCAGATTCACAGGGCAGAGGCGCACACTGCGGTAGGGACGCTTGGTAGCGTTTCACCCTCCTCCTGCAACAGTCTCCTACAACACGACACAGTTGTGCCCAAGCGATGTCCCTAAATGTAAAAGAAGCCAAGGCCCAAGCGCAACACTCGCGTGTGTGTGTGTGTGTTGCACGAGAGCCAATTTACCACAGATCAAGCACGTTTACACACAGTATGCGTGCTGCTTTACAGGGCATGCTTGTCTGCTAGTGATGTGCATGCAGAGCATGTGCCTCACCCTCGCCAATCTTCAAACAGCACTTCCAATCGAGAAAAGGCTTTGGAGGCACGTTCCAATCAGACTCCAGTTTCTTGGCTAAACAACGTTGGCTGTTGGCCTAAGCCTTAGGCCGAGGCAAATTAATCAAAAAGCTATTTTTACGAGTTTCAAGCTTAGGTCTGGTTTGGTTGCAGGCACCTCTCTTTATGCTTCAGCTGCCCTCATAGGCAGGTACAGCTATGTAACCCTTTCCTTTCCTTTCTCAATCAAAAAGCTCAATGCTGAACACACACACAAACACACACAGGCAGGTACAGTGCAGTGTTTTTTTTCCGCGTATTGCCAATACGATCGTATTAAAATCCGGGATATTTGATGCTGGGGTTCGTATTAAAAATACCATTAAAAATACCGCAGGGGTGCATCGACCATTTTGACCCCCACTCAGGCCGATGAAGGGCCTGACCTCGGGCAGGAAGTAAAAGTTAACAAATGAAAACAAAGAAGAAAGGGCACAGTGCTGGTGAATACAAGAATTCCTTGGAGCATGGTGTGAGCAACCAGTTCCAGGCCAGCTGGCTGGAGGAGAATGAGAGGCACTTGTGGCTTGAGGAGCATGGCAAGGATGTTGATGGTGTGTTCAAGGCAGGGTGCAAGTGGTGTGGGACTGTGTTCAATTGCCACATTGGTACATCAGATTTACGAGAAAGGCCAGAAGCACTGTGCAAAGGAGCAGCAGCATCAGCGAGGTTGGAGTCACTTCAGCAGCAGCTTGATGCAATGCAACGGAGGGCCGAGCAGGAGATGCACATCAATGTGTGTGCTTGAGGGTTTAAGAGCATGTAGTGCAAATTTAAGTTCCTTCCCCTACCCAGATGCAATTGGCAGGTGGTTGGATGCCGCAAAGAAGCGTGGACGATACATGGGGATGGTGGTGAAGTGCAATATGCTTGGTTGACATGCTAGTTGGGGACATGATATGACTTGGGTGCTTGGATTTTCAGAACTTGAACACTCGAGGTGTTGATGGATGTTGAAATTTTCTTGCTTGCTTGGTGAATTGATACGCATGCAACACGTTTGAGACGGTGGCAAACATTGAGTAGTGCTTGAAATGAAGTACTTGAAGCGCAAAGGTGCAACACAATGCAGCATTGTAAGCAAGAATGTTTACTACCTTGTCCAGCCGCGAGGCTGCAGGCCTCGCGGTGGGCTGGGGGGGGGGGGGGGGGGCAAAGTATTAAAATGGCACTTCTCAGGAGAGAGGATTTCCCTCAAAGTATTGAAATCTGGGTTTCGCCAAAACGAAAAAAACACTGGTACAGTGTCAGCAGCGACCACCAGCAACTGAGCCACCGTCCATCCACGCACTCGCAAAGCCCATCCATCATCAATCATCATCCATCCATCATCCATCCTTGCACTTGCAAAGCCATGTGGATTACAGACGTCTTCAATCCATCTATTGTAAGCATCATCTAATATCCATCATCCATCCACGCACTTGCAAAGCCGCATCTATAATCCATTTATTATGAGCATATCTATCATCATTATCCATCCATCCTCCATCCATCCTCATACTTGCCAAGCCGCATTTATAATCCATTTATTATAGGTATCATCTATTTTCCATCATCCATCCGTCCATCCATCATCATCCATCCACGCACTTGCAAAGCTGCCAACCGGTGCGCTGCCAGGCTGTTCTTGTGTTTGTGCTTGCTGTTGGAGCGCTCCAGCTCCGCATTCCTCGCTTTCAGCTCAGCCACCTGTGGGTGTGTGAGGGACATGCCAGCAGTCTCAACAAGCCATTGTCACTGAGTATGCATGCACACGCGTGTACATGTGTGTGTGCGCGCGCGTAAGCACCCCTACTGCCTACATGCACGTGCCAGAGGGTACAAGCATTCCTGTGTAGGAATGCAGACAAATTCAAGTGCATGAGATTGCGGGTCAAAATGAACATGTGAAAATAGAGAATGGAGGCTGCTGCCTCGGAGCAAGAACTGATCGACCAGAGTGCCTCTGACTTGCAACAAGTGTAAACGACTACCTCAGATTCCCTGAAGCACCATGTGCACAATTTGCCTTACCTGTGCTCTGAGCCCAGCAATAGTTGTGTTGCGCCTTTTCATGCCGTCCGGCAATTGCAATTGCGTAAGCAGTTGCTTCCATGCGCCTTCAATGCCTTGCTCCTTGCCCTGCGGCATCTGCTCGTGCGGCTGATGGTGCTGCTGGTGCTGCTGCACTCCAGGGAAGAAGGAGTGGCTGCGGAGCGCATCCTCCTCATGAGCTTCTTGCCACTCCGCACTGGGCTCGCTGCCATGCCCCCGGCCTCTCTCTCTCTGATACACATTCCACAGTGCACTTCCCTTCACGTTGCCCCTCCTGGGACCAAGGTCCCTCCGGGTCCCAGAGCAGGGGAGCACTGGAGCCTGCTGCTGTTGAGTTTGCAGGCATTGAGCTCTATGAACTGAGTTGCCCAGAACTAACGCCATGCCCGAGGCGTGGTGTAGCTTTAAATGTTGTGTTGAATCACGTTTCGTGTGCTCTCGGGTTGTTGGAGGAAAACGCTTGCAACCTCGCACAACAAAGGTCCCTTTCCCCGAACAAAGCTGGTAAAATTAGAAAGTTAGATGAATCACTAAAGTAACTCGTATGTGCCGTTATCAGTATGGGGCCAGGTCAACACGTTCGAACTTGCGGCCGAGACGGTTGGCAGCGTGGCAGGCTTGTGGGTGTTGGGTTTGGCTAGCCTTATTGCGTGGCTAGTTTTAACAAAAGTACCGAAAACTGTTTGTAGGTGTGAAGAAGGTTTGCAAAACTCTGCACCTCCCAGTCATTACAACAGTTCCACAGGAAGGCTGCTGCAGTGCTCCTGGAGGAGAGGAAGTCCCTGTTCAAGTACTTGATTGTCACCTCTCTCATCACACGTTGACTTCACGCCACCTCAGTGGTTGGCATTCCCCAGTGTGTGATGATTTCGCCCACAGGACAAACAAGGGGGCAGTCGTCCAAGTGGACTTCCTGGTCCCTTGCTTGCACATGCTTTATGTTTCCACATAGGCTAAATGCACGCAGCCTCACGTCAAGCGTAAATTTTGTACCATCCAGAACATTCCATGCTCAGCAGCTAACAGCAGAGCAAAGCTTCAGTCTGGTTGTAGCATCTTGCGCAATTGCGTGCAAAGTAAACCACATGGAGACAAAAAGCGCAAATGTGTGTAACGTTAACGTTTTAACCAGTTAGGTTAACCAAACCCTCGACACCAAGAAGAGCCAAGCACAAGCAGCATAGCAACCACTAGTGAAGACTCTGGTTCTTTCCTAAGGAAAATTCTAGTCTGACTTAGTGGTGGGGGGATCAAATGGTTATCCTACGTGGCCTCTTTTCTTTAATTGGTGTTGGGACAGTTCCACTGCCTATATTGATTTTCATTTTTCCTTCTTGCAAGCACTGGCTAAAGCGGCATCCGGCCAACTCTCACGGCCTGGTCCTTTTGGCCTAGCATTTCCGTCTCGTTTCGTTGCAGGAAGGCCTTTCCCAGCTTGGAAAGGAAAAAAAAGGGTTACATAGCTGCACTTGCCTATGAGGGCAGCTAAGCTGAAGTATAAGAATCGGTGCCTGTAACCAAACCAGAGAACCTTGTCAGGCTGAGAAACTAATGCAGCCAAAACATTGTCTTGGTTGGCCATGCTACAGTGTTTAGAGAAATGATTTGTGCTGCAATGCTACGGCGTGTAGCATGCTAGCTGGGCAGGGTAACCCTGCCAGGGTTGTAGGCAAACAGCAAGGCTGATGGATAAGGTGTAGTTTCTGCTGGAGTCGGCGCGACTCTTTGCTTAGCTTTGGCTGTGCTAATCGGGCTTATGCAGTTCTGTGTGCTTAACACTCATCTAGTGACGCTGCTGCTGCTGCTGCTGCTGCTGCTGCTGCCTCCTCCTCCAAGGACTTGAAGGCTTTAGCCTTGCATGGACATATCCACCAAGGCTGCTTCTAGTTTACAGGGGGTGATTCTCAAGCAAAAGACTACAAGAGTGTTACTACGAGTTCGGAGTTCCCTAAACACACCTCAACTGTGTGAAACGCATAGATCAATCACAACTGCATAACCGAGTCAACTGACTTGCAGCAGATTTTTGTTGCAGCACACTCTGGGTGTGACAACCTGAGCTTAAAAGTGTGCACAGGCTTGCTAGTTAGTGACGTCAACGAAGCTGCCCAAATGCCATCACTACATCACTACCCCTTGAAGGCAGAGATTCTACCCACCCTCCAGAACACATGAATCCAAGAGACAGATATCTACCTCATTCAACTGGAATTATGCGCTGACAATAAACCTGGACAAACTCTAGTTGTGGCCCAAAATCAACACAAATACACTATTGAGGACTGCGTGAACGCACGAAGCCCTTAGAGGCAAACACCACATCAACCGAGTCACATTGCATACTACCCTCATTGGAGTTGCCAGAAGTATTATCCATACACAATTGCTGTCATAATCTTAACAAAAATAGCCTACACCAAACTGCCATCCAATCTAGCAATCCAAGCAATGGGGAGAGAGGCTTCTGGACGGGCTGCTTACAGGAGGGCAAGATGCAAGCCTGGAAGGATGGTCGACAACCCGTCTGATCCACACTAGTTTGGTTGCTCCTAGCTGTGCTTCTAGGGAATCACTATTAATGCCAGCCCTGACAGTGGGGTCTCTCCTCATTGCACGCAGGTTGTTGTCCTGCGTAGACTTTTACTTCTATTTTTGGTGATGTCAGGCTGAGGAAGTAACACAGCAAAAACAGCGCATTGACTTGCAGCAAGCTCGAAGCAGACTCAAAACTCATTTCCTTTATGCACGCAGTCTTTTTTCAGCTGGCGCGGTCTTTTCTCTCATGTTTTTGGCGAGTGGCCATTTACATTGATGTCTTCCCACTTGCTGAGGGCTTGCAGCTCCCTGCCAAAGTGAGCGTTGCTGAATCATCTGTCTGTTTGGATTTTGATCACATAATTTCTTATGCTGTTTAAAGGTTACAAGGTAACCTTGTTATTTCAATGCACCTGCTAGGCTAGAAGCTACATTCCAGGGTCTGGACCTTTGCGATGCTTGCAACCTTTGGCACCATATCAATTGCTGCTACTGTCAGGAAGCCTACTTGCCAAGCAGTGCTTTGTGACACTGCCAAACCTTTTAGCACCGTAACTTGAGTACATCAAACCCCTTGCGTATTGGTGCGGGCAGAGTTCTGATTGAGATCTATGATTGTGCAAGCTGCTAGGGATTACAGAGTTGGCATGGCTACTAGCCTAGTAGGCAGGTCAGTGTTTGTGCTCCTTTACGTGCTAAGCAGACAGGTGCACCCCCCCCCCCCTGATTTGATGCTGATTGTAAAGAAAAGTGGCGTGTGCTCAGGGATGCTGTCCGAACTGGGCAATCTGTGCATGCTTGTGAGATCGTGCAAAAGCGTTACAAGATCCAGATCAGATGGTAAAGTGAGTGCACACTCAGAGGCAGAAAAAAGTGTTTCTGGACAGGTTTTATGCAGAGGATCCTGATGTACGTGCCATGCTCAGGCGGCCTAAACACACACATTGCACGCCCCTAGCACAGGCTGTGCGGGCCTCTTATTTGAGCACTAAATTTCATCCTAATGCCGCGGCTCAGGTTACTTTTGCGGGTGTTGGTTTGTCTGCGAGGAACATAGCTGTGCCTCTGGGCCGCACCCATGACACTGAGGCCCTTCTGCGGCATGGTGAACAGAACAACTGGATGCCTGTGCCAGATGAAGTTGCCTTGTGAGCCTGAGGGGGAGCCGGAGGATCCGGCGATTGTCTACACTGCTGCCATGCACATGCTTCATGCTAAGCAGATTGGGAAAATGAATGGGCGTGCTTCTCTGGGGTTTGATTGTGTGGCTGCTTCTTTTATTAAGTATGCTAAATTGCTCCGCCCCCAAATGAGTGGTTGGGGCACTGAGCATGCGAATGTTTTGGAGCCGTTCATTGGTCAGCTAATTAAGTTGCTGTTTGATAAGGCCTGCATACCTGAGTGTCGGAAGCATGTAAAGCTTAACCCACTGTACAAGAAGGATCCAATCCTTGATCCCAACAGCTATCGCATGCTGGCTTAAGTGGCACTATGTACCACATGCCAATGTAGTTTGCACTCTTGTAACTGAATGGTGCACAGCGTCCAAGAACACCCCAGATACTTAATTTAGTTTCTACCCTGGTAGCGATACACTCCAGCCCGTTTACAAAAGAAAGGAAAGATCTACGCTTGCCGTTCGGCCGCGTGCATTAAGGAAAGAGCCTCCCACTGGCTCCCACCGATAGAGGGCATCTTTATTTCCACCCCGGCCACAAGGATTCGATCCGGGGACCTCCTCCTTGCTGTCGCCCTCCTCGCGCTTGACCAGGGTTCCGTAACATGACGGTGGTTGAGCATAGCCCATTTACATCCTGCAGCAATCGCAGCATGCAGCACGCACATTAAGACTGGGGCAATCCAGTTGGTTGCACTGCATTCATCATTTTTAAGCAAGCCTATGACACCATTCCAAAGCAAGCACTCTGGCACCGTTTGCAGCACGCTCACATGCCCACTCCCTTTCTGAGAATCATACAATACAATCAAAAAGATGTAGAGAAGACTGCCAGTGCCACTGCCAGTGCATCCAAACACTGGCGTGAAGCAGGGCTGCCTTATGCTACCTCTGCTCTTTTCTTTATATGTGGATGACATTGAAGGACTTGCAGAAGGGGTGCAAAGTGCTGTCATAGGGACAGATGGCATGCTGTACGCTGATGACTTAGCATTGGCTGCAAATGACCCAAACGCACTGCAAATTATGCTAATTTGCTTGGATTTTTATGCACGAAGGAAGCACCTAGCCATCAACACAGCTAAGTCAGAAGTGGTGCATTCTAACTCATCAGGAACCAATTTGCCTGCCTTTTCGGTTGGTGGAGTGCCATTGGCCCATAAGGAGTCCTTCAAATACCTAGGCATGTGGTTCCACAAACATATGAGCATGGCTAAGTCCTCCGAGCATGTTACTGCCTGCCGGATTCGGCAGCTTGTGCACAAGCATGCACTGAGGGACAGACCGCATGTACACTCTGGTTGGGAAAAAGCATATTTGGTCCCAGCTGGCATGTATGCAAGCCAGGTGTGGGGCACAGAGTACATTAAGGAAAGCAAGGAATTTTCAAGCGAACTGCAAGTGCGCCACATGAGTTTATAAAAGGGCACATTAGGTGTGAAGCGTGCCACCCCAAACTGGTCTGTTTTAAGAGAGTGTGGGCATGTGCCATTGCAGTTTGACTGGTTTAAGTCCGTTGCCAAGATGTACAACGGCTTGCTCAATTCTAATTGTGAGACACTGGGGAAAAAACGAAAAACAGTTCTGAAGGCAGACTTGCACTGCCCAGATCCTGGATGGCTTTCAAGTATTTCGGCGCTGTGATTCTTTTGTTACAGCAATAAAGCAGGGTGCAAAAAAGAAAAGAAAATCTATAGAGGCGGAGGAAACTCTTCCTACTAGGTGTAGTACACCAATTAAGGGAAAGGAGACACATTGGCTCAGAAGAGCTGTGAGTCCCCTCCACCACAAGGCTACAGAAAAGAAAGTAATAATGGGGATCTGGAGGGTAACTGGAAGCACCCGGCTCCATAACCTGGCTGTGAGAAGTATCCTTATTTCCTATAGCACGCCTGGTGGTAACAAGCTTGTTTGCATACATAACAGAATGGGCATGAAGTTTGCGAGCAGTTTTATTGGCACGTTGATGGTCAAGTCCCAGTTGTTTAAACTGATCAAGGGTATGCTCAGCCTGAGTGTAACAGGTCCCACCGAGGAGGATGGCATGTAACATGACAGCTTTTCCACTGAAGTTCTTGCATGGGTTTGCATGCTGCTGCTCCACCTATTTTCTTGCATGATTTCACTGATGATCGGAGGCACAGTTTTTGTGGTGTATGGAGAGATGTTGGGGGAGTGGACCCGCGAGAAAAAAATAACAAATTGGCAACATACCAAGCACTCTTTGAAGCTTGAAGCACTCTAGATTTTGACCACAGGTCAAATCATGTAATGTTTATTTGTAATAAGTGTGGATGTGCTGAAGTCTAGGACGAGAACCATATTCTCTTCTGTTGCAAAGTTTTTAAACCATTACAAACTTTTGCCCAGATTCCAAACACTGATTTTATTCCTTTCTTGGCGAGCTTTCACACTTTAACTGATTTGAGGTCAATGCTTTTCTAAACCAAGACTTATACAGATTTTTAAAAAAATTGTCAGACTTGGTTTTATTTTTTGGTGCTGGATGAGAATGTTTCACCAGCAGCCGATCAGCCAGAGTCCCAACCCCTTTTAACCCTTTGTAACCCTTTGAAGATCTTTGCACAGTTTTTTTCTGACTTCCCTCTCATCGACTTTTTCTGGACGAATCAGGCACTTTCTGCTATTCTCGAGCTAGCTCTGAGGATCTTTTTCATTTCTTGCAAAAGCAGACTAATGAGACATATCGTTTTACTTTCCAACTCACGTATTTTTTTGTGCAGTTGGAACAGTTGAGCAGACCGAGCAGCCAAATTTGTTTAATATAGTTTAAACTATAGTAGCTACCTGGCTGAAGGTCAAGCCCTCAGGGCTATTGGAACCATAGTAAGCTGCCCGTGTAACCATAGGCTATTGGAACCATTGTAAGCTGCCCGTGTAGGCAGGTACAGCTATGTAAAGGAAAAGGAAAAGGAAAAGCTACGCAAGTGGCTCACGCCTCAAGCGTCATATTAAGGAAGGGCCGACCCCCACCGCCGCAGCCACAAGGGCTCGAACAGCTATGTATCTCTATCCTATCCTACCTAACTAGCAAGTTTGGACCTTTTTCCCAGAGATACTGTTATCAAACTTTCTGCGCTTCTTATGGAAACACGAAAGTGTATTTTCCTGACACTGCAGCATTATGGAGTTTTTTGTGCATACTTGTTTCATTTAGAGTGACTGTGCGTGTTTTTTACAGTTGGCACTTCAGAACTCAAGGCGTTCAGTCGACATTTACTCTTTTTGGTTTGGTTTGGTTTGGTTGCGGTGGGGTCGGCCCTTCCTTAATATGACGCTTGAGGTGTGAGCCACTTGCGTAGCTTTTCCTTTTTCCTTTGGTTACAGGCACCTTTTGCTTCAGCTAAGCTGCCCTTGTAGGCAGGTACAGCTATGTAACCCTATCCTATCCTAACTAGCAAGTTAGCAAGGGTCTCACCAAAGGGCCCTCAACCTATCCTATCCTATCCCTCAACCTAAACTAGACACAGCTAGCTTAGGAGAAAGCCAGAAAGAGAGCTAATGGGGATCTGGAGGTTGTCGCAAGTCAGTCGCTGGAGGTTGTGCCTTTCCTTTCCAAACCCTTCCCTCCCCAGATGCGAGGAACTTTTGGTGCAGGGCTTCGCGTACAACTGTAACAGTGTAGGGAAAAAGGCAAATTTGAAATTGTTTCAAAGAGGTTTGTTTCTCCTTGGTCTCTTATATCGTTACAGCTAAGCTGCTCACGTAGGCGGGTACAGCTATGTAACCCTTTCCTTTCCTTTCTATCGCCACACCTCGCCTTAACAGTAGGTTTGTACGTATGTATAGTGTAGACATTTGCTCTTTGGACCTGACTGGTTTTAGTTACAGGCACCTTTTTTGCTTCAGCTAAGCTGCCCTTGCTGGCAGGTACCGCTATGAACCTTTCTATTCCCTTTTTGGCATGTAAAGGAACCAAACGGCAAATTTTGGCCAAATCTACTGCCAAGCACAAACTTAATCTGCAAGCCACAGTCTTGACAGCATTCACAAGAGTCGAGAAGCAGCAACACTTCCATGCATGTGGGCTTGCAACCACAGCTTGAATTCATGCAACTGCTAGTGATACACATCCAGTTTTAGAGTCAAAAGTATACAAAGTTATTTATGAAATAATTGCCCTTGCAGGCAGAGATAGGGATGCAACCTCAAAACGCAAACTTGGCTACCATTGGATCAGCCTCCCTTCCCTATTCACCTTGGTTCAATCCTATAGAGGGTGTCTTTTCTGTCGTGAAGAGACATTACTACCAGTCGGGGTCATGCACACACAGAAACCTGAAGATGCACAACAGGCGCATCAAACCCTCTCTGCCCATCCCAAGCAGTCAAAGGAATACACGTGTCTGTCAGATTGAGATTGCTTCCTACAAAATCAAGAGCCAGCGCACACGGTGTGCCAGAACGGATGCCGCAATGTGTGTGCTCAAATCATCATTGCTAGTGTGCACTTGTCTCACACCAGGAATTGTAGAAACTAGTCTGCTTGCTGTTAACGTTGTGAAAGCTGGTTGAGAATGTTTCACCAGCAACCGATCAGCCAGAGATCCAGGCTTAGGTTACCAATGTAAACCATGCGCACTTATCTCACAACAGAGGATGGTACTGCATGGACGCCGTACTTGGAACGTAACGCAGGGCCCAAGAGACACGATCGCCACAGACCTACACCTGTTATACCTTTCCAAAATAGCACGCCCAAACAATAACATTCAACCACAACACAATGCTGCGCATGACAAGGGAGGCTCCCCAGTCACATTTGCATTACACTGTCAATTGGAACGATCATGGCCCATTTGTGGCACAAGCGCCAACCAAAGCAACGCATGCTTGGGTGCAGGTTGCGCCTCTCACATCCCATGGACTGCAATCTTGATGCTTTGCCACCACACCGGAGCCCCAAAGCGATGCCGAGACTTGTGGCAGAAGCCATGATGCAGTAGACGCTTTGATGCGTCCCTTGGTCATGCCTGGCTCCACATGCTCTGATACTTGTAATGGTCATTAAGCAGCACAAAACGTGGCCCTCTAACGCGCACCGCACGTCATGGTCATGCAAAGCAGTGCATAAAGTGGCGCATGCTCTCATGTCATGGTCATGCAAAGCAGTGCATAAAGTGGCGCATGCTCTCATGCCAGGGTCATGCAAAGCAGTGCAAAACGTGGCGCATGCTCTCATGCCAGGGTCATACAAAGCAGTGCAAAACGTGGCGCATGCTCTCATGCCATGGTCGTGCAAAGCAGTGCAAAACGTGGCGCATACTCTCATGCCATGGTCATGTCAAGCAGCACAGAAAGTGTCCCACAAACTAATGCACCTCTTGGTGGCTGCATCAAGCGGCGAAGAAAGTGGCAAATACAGACCAAAGCGCGCAAGCGCACTGAGACAACGAGAGTGCAGAGAGAAATAGAGACCTGGAAAAGCACGCCCGCTGGTTGCCACGTGGTCCACATGCACAAACCACACCCGCTCTAAGTGAAGCCCAGGTCAGCCATGACCTCTCACACACTTGCACGCGCCTCGCTGTTCACATCCACGCCTCCTCGGATGTGAACAAAAAACTCATACACCCTGTGCCACTCTGGAGCACACACACACACAACCTCTGTGCCGTTCTTTGCCCAGCATGCCATCTCCCTGACCCTCTTGGGGCCCCTCTGTGCAGCACAGGAAAACAACCGCCACAGCATACGAGACCATGGCACATGAGCGGCGGCGGCTGTTGGCGGCAAGCGTGCGCTGATGCAACAGCCCAAAACCTGGGCTTGCACACGAGCACAAACAAGCTCCCTCATCCCTAAGGTGCACACAGCACTCCTGCTCCTGCTCCTGCAGCGAGCAAGTGCTGGAGCCTATGCTTTCACGCTGCTGTGGCCTTGGCTGTGCTATTGCACGCAAACCAACCACACCCAGGCACACCTGCCCCTTCTTGTTCTACTCTCAAGCACCTTACTCAAACGGGGGCACCCTGTGCCCCAACAGCAGCAGCAGCAGCAGCAGCAGCAGCAGGGGTCACCCCATTCGGACCAGCTGCGTGTACTAGCCCATCACCACCATTGCCACCTATTCCACCATCGCCTACCCCTCGAGCCTGCACCCCATCGCTCATGGACGCCAGCAGGCTCCCCTCTGTGGACCCCCAAGGCTCTGCTGGAACACCCTCAGCCCCGCCAGGTCCCATGCCTTCATCACATGGGCCAGGCGCCCCTAATACTGAGCCTGTGAGGGGGCCATGCTCAGGGGCAGCCGCAGCAGTACTACCCAAACCATAATCAGGGGCGGCAGCATCTGCAGCAGTACCACCCAAACCTTGGTCAGGGGTGGCAGCAGCAGCACCACCACCAGCGGCAGCAGCGGCGTCATCCCCTAGTCCCTGGGCCCCTGCTTGTGGGACCATGGGCATCGACACCATGGCTGCCGCTGCAGCAGCTGCGGCAGCAGCAACTGCTTGAGGGTCAGCAGCTTCCTCCTGGGCTCCAGCACTGGTGCCCTCTGCAGGTGTTGTGTGCAACAAGGCATACAGCAAAGTGGGCACGAAATCCATGGCATGCAGGCAGCAGCAGAATTTGCACCAGCATAAACAGCTCTCTCATGAGATGAGCAGAGCCAGCTCATCATGACTTGAGGGGCAATGTTCAGGTCCTCTGCCCCAAGCACACCTTGACTCGAATAGGCGTTTTTGAGCTCATCATGACACGGGAGGCAAATTTCGAGGCTCCCTCTTGAGGGAGTGCCTGCCTCAAACACACCGTCATCCAAACTGGCGGTTTTAAGCTCATCATCACAGGAAAGGCAAAGTTTTAGGCTCCCTCTTGAGGGAGTGTCTGCCTCAAACACACCGTCATCCAAATTGGCGGTTTTGAGCACATCATCACAGAAAATGCAACTTGAGCCCCTTGCCTTCAACAACTCACGACATGCTCGCCCCTTCCCCCAGTCTAGGCCCCCTCACCCCCCACACCTGTGCTTAGTGGCTGCGGCAGGATGCCCGCTGCCGCGACCGCCTGCGCCGCCGCCGCATACAGCGCAGCGATGGTGGACGGGTCCAGACTTGCCGCCAGCTCACCCATCTGTCCTCCTAACATGCCCATCTGTGCAGCCCCCCCCCCACCCGCCCAGCCCAAAGCCCCCGTTGTGGCCTGCTGCCGCAGCAAATGCTGCAGCAGCTGCTACCGGGTCGTGGCCCACTGGCACACTGGTGGACTTCCGGGGCCTTCCTCCTCTGCCGCGCTTCTTTGCAGTGCCTGAAGTGTGCCTGGCGTGGCGGCCACCGTCGTCACTCCACTCTGACTGGGTTTCACTGGAGGCCTCCTTGTCTGAATCGCTGGAGTCACCTGCGAACGCACGAGGAGTGTTGAATGAGCTTACTGAGTGTTGAATGAGCTTACTCACTCACTACCTGGAGCTCTCTGGGAATGCGTGTGATGGATGGGCTCACTCACTGGCTGGAGGTGTCTGCGCGCATATGAGTGTTGGGTGAGCTGGCGGATCGACACAACCATTGCCAACACGCTCTGTGCTTGCAGCCACTGGAGTGGTCTGTGAGCGCGTAAGAGCTGGCCAAGACAAGGACGGCTGCATGCACAATCTTTCCAACTTATGGATCGGAAAGGGGTGGCTGCTGCCTCACCAAGGGTCGCCCCAATTTGGTGTTGACAGAGGCTTGCCTGTGAGCAGGCTTATCGTGAAGCTGGGCTGCCTCACCCATCTGGCCTCCTATCATAATGCTTGCTTATCATGAAGCCAAGCTGCCCCCATAGGCAGGGAAAGCAACCCTTTCTTTCCCTTCCCTCTCACAAAGAGGGGGGCAGTCACCAATACGCCTGCATGAAATGAACAACATAATGCTGCATGCCTGGCGGAGAGAGTTAGACAGACAGACACAAACTCACAGACGCGCTTGCCGCTTGGAATAAATACTACACTAAATACTACACTAAATAGCCATGTCCACCAACTGGCTTGAGTGCTATATGCGGATAGACCATGAAAGGTGGAGGTTCTGATGCTCACAGCAAGATTGAAAATCAGTACATCCAAAGGTGCGAGAAGGAAATGGCAGGAGGTGGGAAAAGTGAGGAGTTGGTGACACTGTGCAGGCCCTGTAAAGCGGGGCTTTCTATTGCGGGTTTCGTTTGTGAGAGAAGGTGTGCTTTGACATCTATCGATCAGAAAGCACGTAGCACGATAGCATGCATTGTCGAGTCCACTGAGGTGTACCACAGGAATGCCATGCTTGCTGCTAAATCATTTTTTACTGAAAAGCTCAACATCAGGGAGAACACTTGTTACCAAAAGCAAGTGTCAATGAGCCTGAGCCGTTTCTCACAAGCTTCCTTGCCATGTGCCTTCTGCCGAACCCTTCTCTTACAACCACTCCCATCCTTTCATCCTTCTCACCAAGATAGCACATCCTGATTCCACCCATACCTCCCCCTTGGTGTCCATGAAGCCTTTTCCACCAGGAGCACTCTCTGCCCCTTCTCATCTTTGTGCCCTCCAGGGAAGCTGCTTGCAGTCGTGTAACAAAGTGCCAAGAAAAATGGGAACCAAACCCTGGACTTCCAGGTCTCATGTAAAATTCCCGCAAAGCCCTTTTTTTTTTTCCGGTTGCAGAGGCTCGCCTAAAAATCTTCTCCGGTACCCTCGCCAGACAGAGCAGCTCCTCTACTTCCCTATTGGCTCGAACTTCCCTGGTGTACTCAGCATGCTATGAACCGCACCCTCACCTTCGCCCCCCCTGAGGTGCCCTCTGTGTGCATGTCTGCTGTCCACGTACAGCTCATCAAAGCCCTTGGGGCGCCCAGACTTCCTCTTGCCCCTGCACACAAGCACATGTGCACGCCAGTGTCGACAAGTGCATGCATAAATGACGCGGGTGCTTATGTGCTTGTGTGTGTATGTGTGTGTGCGTGTGCGTGTGCGTGCGTGCGTGTGTGTGTGTGTGTGTGTGTGTGTGCATGTGTGTGTGCGTGTGTGTGTGCGCGTGTGTGTGTGCGTATGTGTGTGCGCGTGTGTGTGTGCGTGTGTGTGCGTGTGTGTGCATGTGTGTATTTGATACAAGATTGAGCAAAGCTTTTGGCAGGCATAACACACCACACCAGGACCACGCTCCCCTGCCCAGCGGCTGCTCCTCGTCTGCCTTTTTTGCAGATACCCACTGAAATCCCCAGGCCAAGCACAGCGCACTGCAGGGCAACAGAAATCCCACCCACCGTCCCAGCTCCTTCTGCTCCTCCTCCCGCTTAACACGAGCCCTCTCCTTGTCTTCCTCCTCACTACTGTCCGCCCCCTCTCTGTCCTCCTGCTGTCCTGCAAGGGCCGGCACCTTCTTGGGTCTGCCGGGCTTGCGCTTTGGCTTGGGGTCCTCCCCTCCTGGAAAACAATGACCGGCACACAATTGTCTGTAGGCATCCTTGGAATGCGTGGATGCATTTGAGCTAGAGCTCCTCATTTCCTGAAATGTGAGCAAAGCATGTAACTACTCTGTAAGCGCGCTTGCAGCGCGTGAAGCTGGTGGAGATGGGGCCCATCGTCCTTAACAATACAATACAATACAATACAATGCAAGGCAATGCAAGTCACACGATTTGCATAGAGCGTCTTTGAAGTGAGTGGATGCACTTGAGCTCAGGCTCCTCGCCTCCTGGCACGTGATATGGCAAACATGCACAAGCAGGTAAGCTGGGTGGGACGATAGTGATCTTGGGCATGCCATACACGATTCTGGCCCCATCAAAATCTGAACTTTTGGCTGTGTAGATCCCGAAGCACTAACCCACACACATCCTTGCTTCCCAGAGCAAAAGCCATGCACGCACTGCCGCACAAAAAGGTGAGGTGGGAGGAGAAGGGCAGGGAGGAGTGCACAAGAGAGCGAGAGGAGACAAGCACATATGCAGCACCAATAGGTCAGAGGGTCGAGCGAGACTGCGAGCGTCAGGTTACCCAGCTCCTAAAAACGATGCCATGCATGTACTAAAGCGCACAGAGATGGGGTGGAAAGAAGATAAGGGGGGACAATGTACATGTTCACGGGGGCTACCAGCTCTTAAAGCAAAATACCCTGCATGTACTGGTGCGTAGAAAAATGAGGTGGAAAGAGAATGAAAGTGGAAAAACAGAAACGCATGAGTAGGTGAGGAACCTGAGGGGTGGAGGCAGTGAGGCACAAGGGCAAGTGGCACAGTCCTGCTTTGGAATGAGACTTGGGGGACTTTGAATTGAGACTTGGTGGAATAAGAGGAGGCAATGAGACATGGGGGCATGTGGCACAGCTTTGCTTCGTGGGACGAGACTTTGAGACTTCAAAATTAGGACTTGATGGAATGAGAGGAGGCAGTGAGGCATAAGGGCACTCAGCAAAGCCCTGCTCTTTGGAATGAGACTTCCAAATAAGACTTGGTGGAACGAGAGGAGGCAGAGACACACGGGGGCATGTGGCACAGCCCTGCTTTGTGGAATTTAACTTTGAGAAGAGACTGTGGACTTTGAGATGAGACTTTGTGGAAATATAGGAGCAGGCGGGATGGTTACCCCAATAAACCCCAATTCAAACACTAGAATAGATGAGGGGAAATGAAAGGAAGAGGCAGGCAAGGATAATCTAACAAAAAATTCGATTTAAACGCATGGACAGGTGAGGTGAAATGAGGGGAGGAGGGGCACCCCAATAAACCCCTTAAGTATGCACTTGAGGTGCAATGAGGGGAGGAGAGGCACCCCAATAAACCTCTTGTGTATGCATACATTTGTATGTGTACTTGTGTTGTTTGAGAAAACAACTGCTGCCTGCGAAGGGAGGCTGCACAATGAGGGAAGGAGGTACAACATATATATTTTTGACACCTGCTCAACAGACCACGATGACTCTCACCTGCAATGCAGCAACGCACACGCACAAAGCGTCGAGCGCACAACTGTGGCCCATGAGTGGGGCGTGGCAAAGGCGCAGACGCATTTGCTCAAGGGAAGGCAATGACGCTGACCGAAACATCTGACATGCCTCTACCACACTTTGGTGAGACCCTTGCTGGCTTGCTAGTTAGGGAACCTGTCCTTAATGCATGCAGCCTTTTGGCTAGCGCAGACTTTTCTTATCTTTCTGGCATGCCTCTACCACACAGCACTGATCTCGCTCAGCTGTGGCGCCCTTTCCCACACACATCCCATCTTACTCCTGCCATCACACACACACATACACACACACACACCTGGCGTTGCAGATGGCCCTGCGCCAATAGGGTTCTTCCTGGGTCGTCCAGGGCGGCGCTTGAAGGTGGGTGGCGGGGGCATGATGCGGTCCGTAATCTCAGGATGCTCGTCGTAGTAAGCAGTCAGCAGGTCTGTACCGACAAAAGGAAAAAGGGCAGGCAGGCGGGGAGCGTGTGACAAGCGTGGTGGTGGTGGTGAGGACAAGTTTGGAAGCTCAGGGTGCTCGCCATGGGAGGTGTCAAGCAGGCCTGCACCCTCCCTGTTTGTTGGGAGCTTTTAGGGAGCAGCACGATGTGGTCCATGATCTTTGGGCGGCCCTCACATCAAGTGTTCATCTGGCATGTACCAACAAAGGGAGAAGAGGGCAGGCACGAGGTGACTTTTTGCAGGCGCGAGATGACTTTCTGCAGGCACGAGGTGACTTTTTGCAGGCTGGAGGTGACACAGCAGGCGCGAGGTGGCTTTTTGTAGGCGTGAGGTGGCTTTTTGTAGGCGCGAGGTGACTTTTTGCATGCACAAGGTGACTTTTTGCAGGCGCGAGGTGACTTTGCAGACAAGTGTGGCGGCAGCGGCCGTGGTGGTATGCATGAGTTTCAAGCTCCAGGTGGTCACTTCATTGTGGTTGGTAGACAGCAGGTCTGCCAGGAAAAATAAAGGAGGGCAGGCACAGGAGGATGGACAAGGAAAGCAAAGCAGGGCAGGCACAGGAACAAGGACAAGGGGAGCAAAGGAGAGCAGGCATAAGGAAAAGGACAAGGAAAGCAAAGGAGAGCAGGCATAAGGAAAAGGACAAGGAAAGCAAAGGAGGGCAGGCACAGGAACAAGGACAAGGGGAGTAAATGAGGGCAGGCATTAAGAAAAGGACCAGGAAAGCAAAAGAGAGCAGGCATAAGAAAAAGGACAAGGAAAGCAAAGGAGAGCAGGCCAAAGGTGAATCCTTGCATAAATCTCAACAGCAATCGGCGCCAGTCTTCATCCTCCCTATATTTATCTGTTATTCTTTCTTCTGCCTCAGGGAATGTGTCAAGCACGTGCACGAGACAGAGAAGGGAGCAAAGGATGCCACGCATTTTTTTTAGGGCGATCACATGCGCCATGGTGGCTCTACTTATGGAGCACATGCCATCAATCGGTCAAGGAAGGAAGCCAGCAAACTGTGAGCAAAAGGGGCAGGTAGCACGATCAACGCAGGTAGCAAGGCAGGCAGTAGTGATCACACCAGGTAGCAAGAGCAAGGCAGGCAGCAGTGAGCACAACAGGTAGCAAGGCAGGCAGAAGCGGTCAAAATTAAAACCGTACAGAAATTTGATCATTCCACACCCTTGACAAAACATTTACTTCCTGATTCCCACTTTAATCCCACACCTCCTTCAGTAACTAGAAATGGGTTTCCCACGTGTTCCTGCAGTGGCACTCAGTCCCTAGCTGCTCTGATAAGAGATGTGAAATGCGCGTTGCGTGCACAGGCTGCACACTGCTCCTGCATGTCAAGACCTGCAGGTAAATGGTCCTTCACACAATCCCTCACAAGCGTAGGAAGCTGCTGTTCAAAACCCCCTCTGCTGCTCCTCCTTACTGGGAGGTCTTAAGATGCTTCCCATGCGCAGCTGCCCAATCCCCTTTAGCGCTTTTAAATTTCCAAAATCTTATCAAAACCAAACACTCCTGAAATCGTTATTTTTCACGCACTCTCCCGCATGTTTAAAAAACATTTTTTTCCAGAGGTGTCTGTAGTCATCCTGCACCCCTCGGAAACATCATTTTCCAGAGAGGTGTCTGCAATCATCCTGCACCCCTCAGGAACATTCTTTTTCCGGTGCCCGCAGTCATCCAGTCATCCCACACCCCTCAGAAACACTATTTTCTGGTGTCCGCAGTTGTCTTGCACCCCCTCAAAACAAATATTTTTGCGGGATGATATAAATTCTGTACGGTAACACACATCCTCTGCCTGCACATCCCACACTCTGCAGGCCCTGTGAGTCCTGCACATCCCACACCCTGCACATCCTATACCCTTTCCCCCACCTGCACAGTTGACCAGGCCTTGAAGGTTGAGGGTGCTGTCGTCTGCCTCAGAGTAACCCTTCCACCTGTGGAGCGAGGAGGAGAACACACAAACACGAAGTTCAGATCTTTTGAGATGCGAAACAGGCAAATAAGGCTGCATTCATGTTTTCTGTTTGTGACCTGTCTGATTTTTGCCCTTGGAGTTTGTTGCACAGCGCAGTCCGCGTTACAAATGCACGCGGCTTGTTCAAGCTTCTTGCACTTAGAGGAAAAGCATAGGGGGAGGGGAGGGGTCCCAACACAAATGCACGAGCAAGCTAGCAGGGCCGAGCCACAGTTGTGGATAAGGTTGGCCAGTACCTAAATGAATATTTTCTTGTATTTTGCGGATATCTGACGCGGAAATCTATGTAAAACATGCCCTATAATACTTACAATTCTAGGGAATAGGCCAAATTGAGTTGTGAAACACACCTGACCACAAAGGTGCGACCCACACCCTCCTCGTCCATATGGGCAACAACCTTCTCCACCTGCGCATGTGGGAAACGTTACGAGCAGTGTGTACTTTGCTATGTTTAGACATGGGTGAAGAGTGTCCTCATTCTGCCACCAAAGAGGCTTGCAGAGTCTCTGGTGAGCCTCTCACGTTACGGAGAAGACGTGTGTGTTGTTTTGGTTAAAACATTGCTTTTGGAAGAAGCACCATACATTCCACCTTCAATTTTCACTCTATACAAACAATGGATTCATTGATGTTGAACAGCATGTCAGCATGACCCCTGGGGGGCAGAAGCAGTCTGGTCCACCTTCAATTTTCACTTTATACAAACAATGGATTCATTGACGTGGAACGGCATGTCAGCATGACCCTGGGACGCAGGAGCAGTATGGTTTCGCTTCAGTCCGCCCCTCACTACTGACCCTTCCAGTTTGATCTCTGAGCCATTGAGCAATCATTTTCGCATCGCTGCCAGCTGGCCGGGTCATCCTGTTAAACCTTTTCAATCAGTCCCCCGGCCCGCCCCAAGCTAGCTATGCATGGTACTTAGCATACAAGGGGACCCAGCCTGACCAGTCCTGCATGCTAGCACAGGCTGTGGAGATCATGCACAGCAATGCCAGCTTGGGCTGGCATTGCAGCATACAAGGGGACCCAGCCTGACCAGTCCTGTTTGCTAGCACAGGCTGTGGAGATCATGCACAGCAATGCCAGCTTGGGCTGGCATTGCAGCATACAAGGGGACCCAGCCTGACCAGTCCTGTTTGCTAGCACAGGCTGTGGAGATCATGCACGGCAATGCCAGTCCAGGCTGGGAAGTTCCTTGGGAAGCTCCTCCACAGCCCCACAGGGCTACACAAGTTGATGCGGTGCTCCATCTGCTGCTGCATGCTCGGCATTGGACACAGCTTCAGCCATCACCTCTGTCCTTGAAATACTATGCAATGGTGACGCACATTGATATGCAACATAAACTTGAACATATATATACCTATATATATATATATATCAAATAATTGATCAGCAACTGAGTGGCCTGAGTATGGCAGTGGGTTGCTAATGCTTGCATCTTCTTTGCAACCATGAGGACATCGAAAAACATCAGGCCCAGGTCTTTCTGGCAGCTGGTCAGCGCACAACTTTCGGCAGGGATGGTCTCCTTGTGTGACGCTACTTTGCTTCCTACGAGAGCAGTAGGCACCCACAATTTCCTCCCAAAGCACTTCTTTCGACATCCGTTCCTATTTTCTTGTTCTCCATTTAGATCATCTGTGCATATCTGTGATGGCTTGGGCTTTCTTAACTGTTTAGTTCCCTTGGCAACCCTCTCATGCGCAGAGGGTCTGCCAGTCGCTGGAAAGAGGTTCGCTCTCAGAGCCTCGCCCACTGTGAGGCTCTGCGAGGGTGCTACCCAAACCCTAGCCATGTTGTATATAAATCGTGCTCAAGTCCCCTATACCCTAGAGATTGCAGGATCCAGGCTTGAATATAACTTCTGAGCAAAGCCTGTGCACTTCTGGCATGCTGGTGGAACGCGCCACTCCTCACACCTCACACACGCAGCAAGCACAAACCCTCATCCATAGCATACATGGCGCTGCACAGCAGCACAAGCACAGAAGCTAGCAGGGAATGGTAACATCAATTTCCTCCCTACCTGTCCAATGAACAACAGATGCGACCCAGCATTGACACACCCACCCACTGATGCATCCCTCCCCCAATACACACATGCATGTGTATGCATGCACGCGTGCGCACCTCGTAATAATGGCTGAACGGCTGCTGCTGTTGTTGCTGCTGCTCCTCCGGCTGCGGCTGCTGCACCCGCGGCCGCCGACCGCCCTCCCCATCGCTCTCCGACCCTTCCACAACTGGCGTCTGAGCCTTCTTCGGCCGCCCAGGCCTCCTTCCACTGCTCAATTTTACCATGCCCTCCCTGTTCCGTCGGCCCCCCCTTTCCCCAGCCTCCTCGTCCACGCAGTAGTCGCTACTGCTGCTGCTGCTCGTCTCCTCCCCCAGCTTCACGTACAGCTCTGAGCGCTTGGGCTCCCGCAGCTGCCGCGCAGACCGCTGCCGCCGCCGCTCCTCCTCGCGCTCGTCCTCCTTGCCCCCCTCACCCTCACTCTGTTCATCCTTCACCTTCTTCGCCTTCTTCCCAGCACCCCCCTCCTCCTCTGTTTCCTCCTCGCTGCTGCCGCCCGCCTCTCTCTTATTCTTCCCTGGCTGTTCCCTCCGCTTCCCTTGCTTCACCTTGTCACTGCCTTCCTCTTGCTCCCCCTCCTCCTCCTCCTCCTCCTCGTCCTCTTCATCACTGTTTGCCACCACTCCACCGCACCACCACCCCGATCTCCTGCGTGCACGCGCTTGCTCGCGGCTGATCCACAGCGGGGCACACAGGGGCTTGTCCTCTTCATCTATATCCTCCTCCACCTGTTCATTGCCTTCCTTCTTCTCCTGCCCAGCACCCTCTGTTGGGTGCCCAGCTCTCACCCCACCGCCCTCATCCTGCGCCTCCTCCTTCCCTTCCTCCGCCTGCTTCTTGGGGGGCCTGCCGCGTCGCTTCCTCCCCGCCCCAGCGTGACCCCCCTCGCCCTCGCTGCTGCTACCCCCAGGCTCATACCTGTGTGTGAGTGTGTGTGTGTGTGTGTGTGTGTGTGTGTGCATGCTTGCATGTAATGCATACATGTATGTGCGTGCGTGCGCGCACGCGCGCATGGCTGTTGGCAGCTGCCCTATTCCATCACCTGCGATTAAACCCTAACCTTTGCATATTTCCATGTGGAAGTGCCTGTTTTCATGCTTGCATGCGCGTGCGCACACACACACATACATACACACCCACACCCACACCCACACCCATACACACACACCTGCGTGCGGCCACACGCCTGCGCTTGGGCCGGCCCTGCTGCTCCTCGCGCTCACTGCTGCTGCCCTCCTTGGCCACTTGCTTGCTGGGCTTGCGTGAAGGGCGGCCTGCACGCCGGGTGGGCAGCTGCAATGCCCCCATTTGCTGCCCTCCATCTTGCTTGCCCTCCTCCCTTTGCCTGCCTTCCTCCTGCTCCTCCCTCTTCTCTCCTCCCTGCCTTCCCTCCTCCTCCTCCTCTTCTTCCTCCTCACTCTTCTCCTCCTCGTCATCACCATCATCACCTTCAGCCTGACCTCCTTTTCGCTTGCCAGTGCTGGTGGCGCCCGCCACGCCACTCAGGCCTGAGGCCGCCCCCCCTTTCTTACGCTTCCTGGCGCTGCTCACCCACAGCGGTGCGCACTTGGGCTTGTCTTCCCCCTCATCCGTCTCCACCTCACCCTCATCTCCACTGCTGTCACTGCTTGCAGAGAAGGCCCTGTCCTCGTCATCATCCTCATCCTCTGCTCTCCCCTGCTTCTTGGCTGGCCTGCCCCGCTTCTTGGCCGCAGGCTTTGCCACCCCACCCACGCTCTTTGGGGGGCGGCCCCGCCTCTTCTTGGACTCCTCACCTCCCCCAGGGGTGCTGTTGGCATTTTTCTTGCCAGGGGGACGACCCCTGCGCTTAGCCTGCTGCGGCCCGTCTTGGGCCTTTCCCACCCCAGAGCTAGGTGCCACCCCATTCTCTGTGCTCTTCTTGGGAGGGCGCCCGCGCTTCTTCTTTGGCAACTCCGTTGCCTGGCCCTCTTGAGGATCCTCTGCACCTTCTCCCCCCTGCTCCACAACATGTTCCTCGCCGTCCTGCTCCTCTACCTTCACCCTTGTTCCTTCGATTGGATCTTGCTGCTTCGGCTGCTGCTGTTGCTGCTGCTGCAGCTGCTGCTGCTCTGCTGCACTCTCTTCGCCTCCTCTTTCATCAGGCGCCTGCAAGCAAAGTGTCAGGCAATGTGCCTGACGGGCTCAGGGGGACACCTTGTGGATACTGAAGGTGCACATGAAAGGGGGTGTTGAACAACTTTTTGCATGTACATGCAGAACAGCAATAAACAGTGTGGCAATTCAACGACGGGCCTTGTTCAACAGCTCACACAAGTTTGACCCGCCCAACCTCGTCCAACTGCAGCACGCACGCAAGCACGTACTCACCATGGCTGCTTGAAATGCGTGCCTGAAGCCTTAACTGACACGAAGAGGAGTCAATGCCCTGCCTCCGTCGCGGGCATGCTACTACGCCTTTTGGGAGGGGCTAAACGAATACGTGTATGTTAATTTAACGGGTACATGTTAATTCTAACAGGGTTGCATGCTTGGTTTTTCGTCAACGTTTGGGGGGAAAGGAGTTACGATTGAGGTAAGTATTATAAACTAGGGCCATGCATGCCTTGGATGTGTTACTGTGGGCAGAGCTCGTCCCACATCCCATGAGCATGCCTGGACAGGGGCATCTGCATTATGGGCAGGGCCTGGGCCCATGCAGGCATGCTAAGAATACCTCTCGGGAACACTTTCCATGCCCCCTCCCTTGGTCTGCGCGCACACATATGCTTGCTTGCAATACACATACTGGCTGTGACTTTTCCCGCAGCGTAAGACAGCTAGCAGCACAGCAAACACTCTGCGAGGGACAGCATGTGTTTCCATAATTCTGCACCTCTCCATGCCTATCATTAAGGAACATAATCAACAGAGTGTTAAGATTTAGGTTGCGGGCTGCAAAGGGAGTATTGGTCGTTATGTTTGGATGCTGAAGATGTTGACCACGATGTGGCTGCCATTTTGCCTGCCCACAGCAAAATACTCGGTCCTCAAACGTATGGTCTCGGGCTTTTGAGATGTGAGTTGGGGCCTTTAATGCAGGCCTGCTGATGAAAGCCCTCAGGGTCCCTCCTTGTACTGCTGTGCTTGGAAATCAGGGCTAGATTAGCTTTTCTCCACAGGCCCCATTCGCTGCCTTCAGCAAAGCCGCACCTCTCCTTGATGCCATTCTTTAGCTTATTTTATTTATTTGTTTGCAGCCTGGAGCTAATATCTGTCTCGGATCATGTTGCTTGGGAATTTTTCCAAACTTACCGTTGGCAGACCAAGCACATATGGGGCTGTGAATGGACACCTATGTTGCATTTATATTAGATTCATCACAAGGAACTTTTTAGCAGTGTTGAATGCTTGTTTGTCATTCTGAGCCTTGTTTCTACATGCGTCAATGAACAACAGCGTCATGACATAGAAAAGGAAACACAAAGGCTCCTAGGGAAGGCCCCGTTCCTCCTTTCATGAAAGGCTCCAACCTCCAGTGGCAGGGAAAGAAAAACTACATAGACAGAGAAAACTTCCCTACATCATTTAAGAAAAAGGAGACACATTGGCTCAGGAGAGCCGAGAGTTCCCTCCACCACTAGTTAGTAGCTTCTAAGTTACGAAACAGAAAGTGCTAATGGGGATCTGGAGGGTAACTGGAAGCACCCGGCTCCAGAACCTGACTATGAGAAGTAATGGTGTTCTCAGTAGCATGCCTAGTGGTAACAAGCTTGTTGGCATCCGCAACAGAATGGGCATGAAGTTTGCGAGCAAATGTAATGGCACGCTGTTGGTCAAGTCCCAGTTGTTTAAATTGGTCAAGGGTATGCTCAGCATAATAGGCCTTACCGACACCCAGAAGGATACTATATGACGTGACAATTTCTCCACTTATATTTTTGCATAAATCTGCATGCCGCCATTGCGCTGTCTCCAACGGTTGTCCAGGCTTAGCATCTTCACAACATTTACTCTTTATCAAGTGTGCCGCTGGTTTGCACTCAGCTGATGGGGTTGTCTAACATGGGTAGTTGTGTTGGACCTGTTTCCACCACCTCACAACCCAGGGTCACCAAATGCGTAACAAGGCGAAATCTGATCTAGAAACAACTAATCCCCAAGCAGACATTTTACCTACAGACAGTTGTTTTCTGGGTATGAAAAGTTGATAACATGATACCAGCATCCAACAAAGATGCTGGTGGACAGCCCCAGATTCCCCTTGCCATCACCACTCAAGCTGCTTGCATTTATGACACCAAAGGGAAATGTGGAGGCATCATCACCCCTGACCGCCTACGGATTCTGCTTCAAGCATACAGAGCAGCCAGGCAGGCTGGTGCCCGTAGCTCCTTACAGCCCCCTGTTTTAAAGTAAGCTGTCGGAATTATGGGCCTCTTACACAGACGCACATCTTTCTTAACAAGAGTAAAGAAAATGGAAGAGTCCAACACATTACACACACCAGCGCACATCCTCAGGACTCTCACATACTATGCAATGGTTACCGAAGAAACATCTGCAAGCCCCCTTGACTATGACAGTACATTCCCAGTGTATTGGAGCCCTTGGACTCAAGATAGAGTTTTTGGGGCCAATATCGGCATGTTTGAAAGCAAGTTCACAGGCTTCTCCTTCTGTCACCTTCCACATGACGACAAACTCATTTACCATCTGATCATACATGCCCTGTCCTCCATCGCAAACACAAACATTCCTACTGCGACTTTCCCGCTCCTCCCTAGCCCGATGGGATGGACCAAGAAAAGGCACATGCACTGGCTAAGATGCTTCTCTGATCATGCCGCAGTTCCGGCAAAATTTTCCTAGAAAGTTTGGCGTTCCAACAGCACCAAGCTTATCTTCTCCCACTATCTCCTTCCAAGAACAACAACAAGCAACATATTGCCATATGGAACAATGAAGAAAGCAAACCTTTTTTTTATAACAATCCTCACTGGCTTGAAACATAAAATTCCAGAAAAATTTTGGTGCCACAGCAGTAGCCAAGACCATGCAGATGAGCAAGCAGCATTTTTTACACTGCTCTTTTTTAAAGCACCAAGCACCCGGAGGAATAGATTTGCGCTATTACATCAATACACTTTCCACCTGTTTACAGTAAGCATACAACAGAAAATTTAAGTCGAACACGCAACTATGCATGCAGGCCCTACAGCCCAAGATCCAAATTGGGACACACAACCGACACAAATGGCAGCATTAGGTCCTCTCAAAGCAGGGATGCACAGCAATCAGGAGCATCAACCTTTTATCCGGAGAACATCAATTGCTCTAAGGCCATCACCTGCACAATAAATCCTAATGACCATGGACCAACTAACATAATCAACAGAGCAGAACTAACTGCCGTTTTTGTATCCTTACCACGCGGGTTCATCTTCACAGCAATCGACAGTGTTTTCACACTGCATCAAATCAGAAATCAGCTTCTCAAGGACATAGTAGCGCAAATTCGTGCATCAGAGGTTCCCATTCACTCCTACAAAGTAAAAACGCACAATGGCGTTCTTGGAAATGAAGGTGTACATGCAATCAGGAATCTAAAATGCTGCTGGTTGAACCATAGAACTGAGTGCTTGACTTTCTTGAGCCTTATCCTTCACCTAGGTACACCTACACCAAAACAGGAGGGTGTACGTGTACAACAGAGCAGCCCATAACTTCACAGATGCTCAGATGAAACTCAAGCTGTTTGGTGTAGCTAATTATACATGCAATAAGGAACCTGAAATGCTGCTGGTTGAACCATACAACTGAGTGCTTGATTTTCTATAGCCTTGTCCTTCACCTAGGTACACCTACATCAAAACGGACGGGTATATTTATACCAGAGCAGTCTGTAACTTCGCAGCCGCTCAGAGGACACTCATGCTGTTTGGTGTAGCTAATTATACGTGCAATCAGGAATCTAAAACGCTGCTGGTCGAACCATAGAACAGAGTGCTTCACTTTCTATATCCTTCTCCTTCACCTAGGTACACCTACATCAAACCGCATTAGTTGCTCTCCTTTGGTTCATAGCTTGGTTTAGGCTGGGCCTGTGAACCTCCTCGGTGAGGCCCTAGCTAGCTTGCTAGTTAGGGGACCTTTCCTTAATGCACGCAGCCAGACCTGGCCTGCATAGTCTTTTCTTTTCTTTCCTTTTCCTACATCAAAACAGAAGGGTGTGTTTATACCAGAGCAGTCTGTAACTTCGCAGCTGCTCAGAGGATACTCATGCTGTTTGGTGCAGCTAATTATACATGCAATCAGGAATCTAAAATGCTGCTGGTTGCACCATCAAATTGAGTGCTTGACTTTCTATAGCCTTATCCTTCACCTAGGTACACCTACACCAAAACAGGAGGGTGTGTGTGTACAACAGAGCAGCCCATAACTTCACAGATGCTCAGAGGACACTCCTTATGTTTGGTGCAGCTAATTATAAATGCAATCAGGACTTTATAATGCAGCTGGTGGCACCTTACAACTGGGTACTTGGCTTTCTATAGCCTTATCCTTCACCTAGGCACACCTGCACCAAAAGAGGAGGGTGTGTGTGTACAACAGAGCAGCCCATAACTTCATAGATGCTCAGAGGATGCTCATGCTGTTTGTTGTAGCTAATTATACATGCAATCAGGAACCTAAAATGCTGCTGGTTGAACCTTACAGCTGAGAGCTTGACTTTCTATAGCCTTGTCCTTCACCTAGGTACACCTGCATCAAAACAGAAGGGTGTGTTTATACCAGAGCAGTCCATGAATTCACAGATGCTCAGAGGAAATTCATGCTATTTGGTGTAGCTAACTATACATGTAGTCAGTAATCTAAAATGCTGCTGATTGAACCATAGAACAGAGTGCTGCACTCTCTATAGCCTTGTCCTTCATTAGGTGCACATACATAGAAACATAAGGGTGTGTGTACACCAGAGCAGCCCATAACTTCACAGATGCTCAGAGGACACTCATGATGTTTGGTGCAGCTAATTATACATTACATCAGGACTCTAGAATGCTGTTGATTGCACCATACAACTGAGTGCTTGACTTTCTATAGCCTTGCCCTTCACCTAGGTACACCTACACTACAACAGGAGGTGTATGTGTAAAACCAGAGCAGCCTATAACTTCACAGATGCTCAGAGGACACTCATGATGGTGCAACTTGTTATAAATTAAATCAGGACTCTACAATGCTGCTGGTGGCACCATAGAACTGAGTATTTGACTTCCTATAGCCTTATCCTTCACCAGGTACACCTACACCAAAACAGGAGGGTGTACATACACACACATACACACACACACACACACACACAGAGGGCTGTGAGAAGTATTCTTGTTTTCAATAGCACGCCTAGTGGTATTAACTTGTTAGCTTGAAGCTTGTTGGCATACATGACAGAATGGGCATGAAATTTGCGAGCAAGTTTATTGGCGCGTTGGTGGTCAAGTCCCAGTTGCTTAAACTGGTTAAGGGTGTGCTCAGTATAGTAGGTCCCACCAACACCCAAAAGGATGGTCTAGAGAGTCACAACTTTTGCATTTATGAGTTTGCAGAGGTCTGCATGCTGCCGCTGTGCCACCTCCAACTGCTGTCCAGGCCTCGTGTCTTCACAGTACTTGATTTCAATCAAGTGCACATGCCGCTGGTTCACATTCAGTTGGTGGGGTTGCCTCACGCGATTGGCTGTTGTGGTCCTCAGTGAGGGGCTGTGTCTGCTGCGTCACGCATGATGGTGTGAGCAGGAGGTAGAAGGGGAAGAACGAGTGGGTTAGGCTTTATAGGGAGTAATCAGTATAGCATCATGACGGCTGGAGGTGAGTCTAGATCTCTTAGAAAAATTTCTTGAAAAGAGGTAAGGGGGTATAATTCTGTTTGATGCATGTGCAGGGATTTGGGGGTTGTGCTGCGCCAACCTATCACCACTCCCAATGTCCACGTTAACCAGACCTGCTCCCCAAGGGCTTTTGCTAAGAGCTTTGATGATCATTTTTCCAGCAACATTAGGGTGTTCAGTCTTCATGCTGGAGATGATATGATTTTAGCAGCCTGAAAGCATGTGGAGTGCGCTGTCTAATTGATGACATCCTGGGAGAGGGCATAGTGGGTTAGTGGACCTTTTGAAGCGAACCGCGCGTTTTTGGTTATAGAGGGTGCCAGTGCGATATTGTAAGATGGTGCGCTTCATGGGTGTGGATATACAGGACATGTTCATAAAGGCATTGCTGATTCTCTTAAATACATGCGGTAACAAACTCTGATAACATGAGTAGTAGCCTGATTTGGAGTTGGCATATCCAAGTCTGTGTTTTGTATGCATATGAGACTTGTGAGCAATTTGAGATTGGGGAGGTAGGTGATTTTAGGATTGGGTGCAGGAGTTGTGGATGTGCCGGCATTGTGTTCTTTGTTTTCCTCCTTGCTAACCAAAATGAATGAAAAAAAGGATTTCTGCAGGGGCTTGCGCTAGGGATCCCGGTATCAGCCACGTTATTATTGGCTTGGCTTGCTTGATATTTAGCAATTGCATCTGCACCTTCATTACCAGCAATGCCAGCATGAGGTTTTACTTAGTTGAAACAAGAATTGGTTTGTGAGTTGCTACTAGCAACATTAGTAATGAGGGTAGATATGTTTTTTAGGACATCCCCTTGAATGTGTTGTTTGTGCTTCTCTGGGTAAATAAGCTGTTTATGTATTTGATGAAGAGGTAAGACTGTCTGAAGCAATGTGCGAATAAGAGTGTGTGATGGCAGCAGCAATTGCTGCTAATTCAGCTTGACATATCATATGTCACATATGTCACATATGGTGTTGGTAATTCCAGCACCGTTCGGCTCGACAAATCTTTTGCTGTCAGTGAGAGGGCAGTAGACACCTGCTCCAATTTCTTTTATGCTATTCTGGGTTTGGCAGCAACCATCAGTGTAGGCCCATGTCCTCCAGTCAGGAACTTTGAGCTTGAGGGTTGGACTAGATTGGTTAGGTACAAGAAGTTCTTCCTGATTACCTATGTGTGAATAGGTTGGGTTTCTAGATGTTTGTTGTTTGTTAGAGGGGAGGCGTTGGCATTTATTGAATCCAGGCATATCAGCATGCATTGTATTGAGAGTAGAATGGTTGCCTATACTGCGCAGCTTCCAGTTGACTTCTGGTACAGCCGAAGCCAGGCCCTGCAGCCAAGCTGGGTTGTGATTGTTTAGATGGATCCTTGCAGATGTGTTCCAAACTGCAACTATTTGTAGGTCCCATGTGTGCTGAGGAAGAGGTATTTCCTGGTTGACCGCAACCCCGCAACCCCCTTGAAATGAAAAAGAAGTGTCTATGCGGGCCACAGGCCGTGTGCATTAAGGAAAGGTCCCTTAACTAGCAAGCTTGCAAGGGCCTCACCAGAGGTCCCTCAAAACTACACTAGCTACGGCTAGCCTAGGTGAGGGAAGGAGTCTGAACTTGCCGGCCATGCCCCGAGACGCCCGGATTCTCCTTCTCCTTGTATGCACCTCCGCGCGCTCAGCAACCCCCCCTCCCCGAAGCCCCCCGTAAGCAAAGAGCATGCCTGGTGTTAATGATAGTGGTTAGTCTCTACATGGCATGACAGCTCAGCTTGAAAGCTAGGGATTGTGCTTTTTGTTTGGATAGGCCCAAATTGACTAGAGGTTTGGTCGTGTACTCATTGTAAACAGTGCCAGCCATACCAATCAGGATGATATGTAGAGCTACTTTGTTTTTCCTGTTTGGGTTCCTTGAGCTGCGGGTTTTTAAGTCTGGTTATAGTGTGAGCATGTTGAGTTGCTGCAGTTTCTAAAGTGATGAAAGGGTTGGTGTCTGGACAAAATTTCAGTTCAACAAGGTGAATGTCTCTGTCTTGAGGAGGGATCTTAGAAGGATCCAGGTGAGTTTGTCTGCCTGGGATAGATCTCACAAAGATACATCAGGGCGGCTCTGGTGCCGGGCAGATGAGCCAGTACCATAAGGGAAAACCCAGTCTGGAATGGCTCGTGAGATGTTTTCTGGGACTTGTATCCCCTGACCCAAGAGTCTCTCATTACGGCAGGCATCCATACCAGTAAGGGATGAGCCAAACCTGCCTTTGCTAAGGGCTTTAACACAGAGCTAAGGCCAACATGGTGTCTGTTGGTGTGCATACCACTCATAGTTGGATTTGGACATCTGAGGACAACATGATTAATGCTGTCCATATCATCACACAGCGGGCATCTTCCATCGGAGTCGGTGGAAGACCTATTGAATCTGATGGCATGCTTTTGTGTGTAGCCAGTACCTGTGCCGAGCAGAGGAGCCAGTACCATTATGAAAAACTCAGTCTGTAATGGCTCGTAAGATATTTTCTGGGACTTGTATCCCCTGATCCAGGAGTCTCTCATTTCGTCAGGCATCCATACCAATCTGGGATGGGCCAAACCTGCCTTCGCAAAGGGCTTTAACACAGAAGCTAAGGCCAACATGGTGTCTGTTGGTGTGCATACCACTCATAGTTGGATTTCGACATCTGAGGACAACATGATTAATGCTGTCCATATCATCACACAGCGGGCATCTTCCATCGGTGGAAGACCTATTGAATCTGATGTTTCACAAGTGCATGAGCATGGCCAAGTCCTCTGAGCATGCGACGTGCCCCTTCAAGGCGTCTGCATTTCGGGTTCGTCAATTTGTTCGTGAGAATTTTCTGGCAAATATGCCGTACGTGTCTCTGTGGCTTGGGAAGACGTATGTGGTTCCAGCTGGAATGTAAGCAGGCCAAGTGTGGGGCACTGAATACATTAAAGCGGGCAAGGAATTTGCAAGTGATCTGCAAGTGCGGCACATGAGTTATCTTAAGAGCACGCTGGGTGTTAAGCGTACCACTACAAACTGGGCTGTCCTGAAGGAGTGTGGTCATGAGCCGCTTCAGTTTTACTGGTTTAGGTCTGTTGTCAAAATGTATAATAGCATGCTGAGGTCTAACAGTGAGACGTTGAGAAGAGTGTTGAAAGCAGATTTAAAAATTCATTCGCATGAGCCAGCCTGCTGGACTGCTCAAGTTTTAGATGCTTTTCAAGGCTTACGGCGCTGTGATTCCTTTGTGCAAGCTCTGTGGCAGGGCACTCCTATCCCTATTCAAGAGTTTACTGATGACCTCAGACACAGGCTGCGGGCAGTGTGGAGAGATGTTGAGGGAGTGAACCCGCGGGACACATATAGTAAGCTAGCAAATTACCAGTCTCTTTTTGCAGTGCCTTTTGACCATAACGTGCGTGCCACTGCCCGTTTACCAATGCACATGCATTTAGATTTGTCTCCACATGTCATGACGAATGTTAGCCGTTTCAGACTTAGGGCACACACACTGAAGGTGGAGACAGCAGCTTGGGATACTCGGAACACTCTTTTGTGTGATCGCTTTTCTTGTGATGAGATTCAAGATGAGGCTCATGCCCTTTTGGTGTGCAGAGACGCAGATGTTTGTGCTTTGCGAAGAATGTACGCTTACCTGTTCAACTGTTTCTCTGGTGATTTTTCAATGGAGCAACCATTTTTACAACAAGCCAGTGTCCAGGATGTTTCTGATTTCCTCTTACAACACAACAACAAGCTTTTTTCGTTTGTTTCTGAGCTTATGGACATTATGTTGGCTGGCGAGGACCAGTCACAGGCCGATCAGCCGAACAGTCTGGCTGAAGGTCCCCCTGTGTAAATCCTAAATCTAAATCTATTGAATCTGATGGCATGCTTTTGTGTACCCCCTTGTAATCTATAGTGATGAATGCCTGAAATGCTGTGATTGAGCTTCTAGTATTGCTTTTTGGATTGGACTGTTTTGTTTACAGGCACGTGTTGCTTCAGCTAAGCTGCCCCCACAGGCAGGTACAGCTATGTAACCCTTTCCTTTTTTCTAGTGATGATGTTCACGTCCTCGTATGTTGGTAGCTTTCACTTGCTGGCAGCGTCTAGTCAGCGGTGCAGTCAAACTGTCTGGCTGAGTGCTTGTAAGCCAGGCAAACTCCTGATGTTTTTTTGCCGTTGCTTTGTCATACAGACACCAGTGGAAAATTTTTCCCTTGTTCTTGGCAAGTTTTTTTTTTGTACACTGACATGCATGGACTACACAAACACTCCTTAACATTTTATAATACAGTCTTTCACATAAGCAGCCAAGCAGTCGCACTTCTTGACTGATGGCTTAATTTGTAAAACCTTGTAAAACCTTGTAAGCCAGGTGCACCACCATGTGAAGAATGTGTGGCAAATCAGCAAGTGCCATGCTAGTATGTGCTTCACTCATCAGCGTGTGTTGATGATAGTAGTCATTTGGTCATTAGTGGGGGCCTTGGTTTGGCTGTAGAACAGGGCCTAAGGGACACACTGTTAGAGTACAGCTTCCACCTGTCCCCAAAATGCTACCTGTGGTGTGTGCTCAATCTCGCTAGCAATTGGTGAGGTATCATGCATTTTTTGCTCCAGCTAAGCTGCCGTTCTTCTTTTGGTAGGCAGGTACAAATGTGAAACCATTTCTTTTCAATCATTTACACGATGGCAAGGAAATGCAAACTTAACCTTCAAAAATTTGTACAGTTGGACAGAGCAGGTAGGAATATGCCTTTGCCTCCGAGTCGTATGATGGTAGAAATACAGTGGTCAGCACAAGAGCACACAACAAATGGTGAGAAGATGAGTGCAGAAACTTAACTGTAGATGCAGGATTACAAATTCAGGATGAATATTCAGAATATGTAAAGAATTAACTCCCACGGGCTTTCCCAAAAGATCATCAATTCATCCTCATGCTGAAAAAACAAGGAGTCACTGACAGGCATGCACTGGAAACAGATGTAAATAGCCAATCACATAAAGGAGTTTCAGATATCAGGCATGGTGCTCATGCATGGGGTCCTCCTTGGAGAGCATGTGAGGGATGAAATCATGAGGCATGGCCCCAGCCCAGGCTCCACCAGCTCCAGGTTTGTTGTTCTGGAAGGGAAAGTGCACGCAGGAAAAGGGGGTCAGTGCAACACTGTGGGAAGGAAGGACTGTCATGCACCAATGATTTTGCAGAAAATTCCTGGAACGAGCTGGACATGAAATGAGCATGAGCAGTGTGCCGAGCCGGTTGTCGTCACTACAGGCCTACAGCGCATTGATGCCTTCACCATCACTTTGTTTTTAGCGCGATAGCAGTGCGTAGCAAACATTAATGCCTATCATCCCACCATCTGCGGCTGCCGGTTTCTCCCCATAGCAACCATTGTAACCATTCACCACCACTTGATGTTCATCGCATCTGATTCCTCTTTGGTATGGCACTTTCAAAACCATACAAAGTCCTCACACTTCGCAAAGGGACTCTCTAAGGAAATGGAGGCATTTACCCAACACACGTGTACACATGCAAAAGTAAAGAACGGTGCGGCCTTTTTATTTCACTTGATGCAAGATATGAAACACAGCCATGCAAATCTCCTGGTACTTTCTTCACATGTGCGTGCAAAAACACACATACCTTGTGGTTCTCCTGCCAGGACAGGAAGTCTTTGACAACAGGGTGCTCCTTCAGGTCATCCTTTGCTTGCAACCTTCGCATAGCTGCATCGCCCTTATGGTACTGGGCATGTGCCTCAATCTGTTCCTTTGTGTGGCCTGTGGCCTGCAATCCAGGGGGTCCATACGTATATACTTTACAAAGGCCATGCGTGTCTGTATGTGTGTGTGCATGCATGCATGCATGCGTGAGAGTGCATCTGTGTTTCTGTGTGTGTCTGTGTGTGTGTGTTTGTGTGTGTGTGTGTGTGTGCGTGCGCGCATTTGCGTGCGTGCGTGCGTGCGTGCGTGTGTGTGTGTGTGTGTGTGTGTGTGTGTGTGTGTGTGTGTGTGTGTGTGTGTGTGGTGGGGGGGGGAATGTATGTGTGCGCGCGCGTGTGTGGGCATGCACGTGCATGTATATGTGCGTGTGACACATACAAAAGTTGGAAACCTAGGACATTCTCATGTACAGACGTGAGATGCTTGCATGATGCTTGCATGAGGGCCACTGGAAGTGCTGAGGAAGGTGACAAGCAACAGTTGTCAGCTGACAAGCTTAAGCAGAGCAAACAATCACCTTAAGTCCTCTGGTCTTGTCATGGAGCGAGTGGGCTGCAGCAGGGCTCAGAAGCAAGCCAAGCAAAAACAGTATTGCAATGACGAGAATTGAGCATCTCATGTTTTCTGTGAAAGAAATTAGTAAGTAATTACTTGAACATTCTATTGCGCTTGAGGTAGAGGTAAAGAAAAACGGAAAACCTAGTACCGGTATTCAAATGAGGTGGACGGATTTCTTTTAGGCAGCATAAGCACGCGCATAAACTTTTTATCGCAGTTTTAGAGAGAAACTGGTGGACATAATGGGGAAACCTCAGGGACCCATCAAAGCAAAACCTGCATGGGTACGTAGCATGCCAGTCAGGACTGGCATGCTGTATGCTCTTGTGTGGAATATTTTCCTTGAATATTTAGCATGCACACACACACATACACAGCATCTAGCTCCTTATTCCTGCAGGACAAGCGTGCCGCCATTGAGAAGTCCCGCACAAAGCACCTGAATCAGCTCTCAAAACTGAAAAAGCTGCGGGCACGGCTTGAAGCACAAGGCAGAGCCAAGCCACTGGAAATTAAAGACAATGTGAGTAATTGTGCAAGGAACTCCATTTTCCATGTAGTGAAGGAAACCAGAGCTCTGTCTTACCATGTCAAGTGTGCGCGCAAACACACACACACACATACGTGCACATACACGCACACGACACATGCACGCGCAGATTTGTGCGCGCACACTCATGCACACATAGCACACACACATCACACGCGTTCACACACACAGAATGTGTGTATTATGTGTTTGCTTAGCTCGTGGCAGGCCGCTGTGTGCAAATTGCTTGTCTCTGGGAGTGTACTGAATTCGGATTCATTCAACGGAAGGGGATCAGTAGCCCACTATACAGCTCTTCCAAGCTGGTAGCTGCAACAGAACATTGACGCGTGCTACCTCTCACGTACCTAGGTTGAGGCTTTGGAGCGGGAGCTGCTAGGGAGCAATAGCCAGGCTCCCCAGCAGCAGCAGCAGCAGCAGCAGCAGCAGCCACAGCTTGGTAGCCATAGACAAGGGGGTGGGTTGCCAAGCACCAGTGGTCGCCATGAGCCCTCCGCGGACAATGCAATCCAGCAAGAGAGGCAACCACATAAGAAACGGAAGCAGGCAGCAAGGCCGCATGAGCAGTTGAAGTCGCAGCATCAGACGGAGGAGGGCCACCCCGTTGAGTGCAGCCATCATGATGGTCCACATAATCATCATCATCATCAGCAGCAGCAGCAGCAGCAGCAGCAGCATGGGTCAAACAATCAAGATCAGGGAGGTGCATTTCCACACACAGGCAATGCCCGCAGGCGGCAGAGGCCTCCCGGAAAGCAGATGTCTAAGACACAGGTGGGTTGGGGGAGAAGCAACCTGGCGCTGTGCTGCCACCCACTCTCCATTCTTGTGATTTTGGTGTGAGTTGCCTGTATGACTTTCTGTTCCTCTGTACATTCGCACCATCATGCCAGAGAAGTGAGGGGGCTGCTGAAAATAATGCAGAGGAATTGCAGAGGAACAAAAAATCAAGCTTGCACAGTCCTGACTACGTGGTGTGTGTATATGTGTGTGTAAAGCGCATCGGTCCTGAAGTATCACTTGCTGCAAAGTTTGGTTTATGTTGCCAAATTTGCTGCCAGAAAATGACAAATTTGCTGGAATGTTTTGTTTGCAAGTGTGTTGCCAGTAAATGGCATATCTGCTTAAAAGTTCCGGTTGCAAGTGTGATGCCAGCAAATGACACATCTGCTTGAGCATCCTCTGTTTCTTGGCCGTCACCAGGAGGTGGCAAGCAAGGGAATGTTACGGCGTAAAAATGACCAGTACCAAGGTTGCGAATCTCATCGTGTACATGATCATTTCGTGATAGACAAGGCAAGGCAACCTCACTGACCTTCTCTCACCTTAGCTTCAAAGCCAAGGCCTTCACCAGGAGGTGGCAAGCAAGGCAAGGCAATTCCTCCAGCTGATTGCTATAATCGCTCCATAAGAGCATCTGGTGTTTGCTGTGTCCCTCCTTTGTGCACACTTCTTATCCTAATTTGTTTCATGCAGCCCCTTTGTTTGGCATCCTTGCCCCTGCCTTCCTGCAAGGCAATGATGTCCTGTCTGCGTCTTTTGCATCCTAGCCCCTGCAAGGCAATGGTGTCCTGTCTCCAACACAGTTGTCCTTTTGGTCTCATAGGTGCTGACCTCTCAGTGCTGCGATCACTGACATCCTGCGAGACCTTAAAGATTTTGCAATGCAATACATTCACTAGCAACACTAAACAAGACAACGCAAGACATCCTTGGCCATCATTGCTGGCCACTTGGTTCTGCAGTTGCGTGCATCCATAGCATCCAAGTATGCACATGTTTGCGCTGGCTCACACACACCACAGCTTAGAAGGTGTTGCCAAGTATGTACATGCAGGTGCCAAACACACGCAGACAAGCAGGTACCATGCTTGTGGCCACCGTGCTCGTGCACACGCAGACATTGGCACAAGTATGCAGGAACCATGCTTGTGGGTATGCATGCAGGCACCCCAGCACACGCAAACAACGCACACGGATGCAGCGCTGTGCTTATGGGCACCCCAGCACACGCAAACAACGCACACGGATGCAGGCGCTGTGTGCATGCAGGCACCCCAGCACACGCAAACAACGCACACGGATGCAGGCGCTGTGTGCATGCAGGCACCCCAGCACACGCAAACAACGCACACGGATGCAGGCGCTGTGTGCATGCAGGCACCCCAGCACACGCAAACAACGCACACGGATGCAGGCGCTGTGTTCATGCAGGCACCCCAGCACACGCAAACAACGCACACGGATGCAGGCGCTGTGTGCATGCAGGCACCCCAGCACATGCAAACAACGCACACGGATGCAGGCGCTGTGTGCATGCAGGCACCCCAGCACACGCAAACAACGCACATGGATGCAGGCGCTGTGTGCATGCAGGCACCCCAGCACACGCAAACGATGTACACGGATGCAGGCGCTGTGCTTGTGGGCACCAGTGCAATTCGCACGCTTAATACAAACTGCAGACTCTGCCTGTTCGTGCTCTTTTCTGTGTTGCAGACTCTGTGCGTTTGTTCACTGTTCTATGTTGCAGAGGCTGGCAATGGAAAATGAGGCACGCAAGGCAGAGGCCCAGAAAGCAAAGCAAGAGGTGAGGCGTTTGATTCAAGCGTTAGAAGGGTAGGAGGGTAAGTATTAGAAGGGTAGATGGGCAAGCCAGGGGTAGAGCAAGAAGGCATAGCATAGAATGAGGGGGTTGAGACAGGCCTTTAGAAACACTTGCAGGCAACCCTCACTCACCTTAGGCATTCATGGAACAGAGGCTTTTTGGGAATCCCCCGTGATCCAGCCTGCTGATATCCCCCTGCCTCATAGACTATGCTTAGCTGCCAGGAGTGTAAGCCTGCTTGTTTGACCTTGCTTATATGCCTTAAAGGGAAAGCAGGGAAGCCCTTGTTGTTGCTCTGTCAATTCAATCTTCTTGTTGTCCGTACTTGTATTGCAATTTTTGAGGAGTAGTGACAACAGGGGGCGGGGGTGCAAGCAACACAGAAAAGTGGCGAAGCCCATGCATGTGTAAGCCCGTGTATGTGTGTGTGTGCGTATGTGTGTGTGTGCTATATGCTTACCAGCAGCACTCCAGCAGCAGTCCAGAGCTCTCCAATAGCAGTCCAGCAGCACTAAAGTAGCACTCCAGCAAGCCCAGGCTGGGCAACCTCCCTTGCTGCCAGTGCTGGACATGTTCTGCAGATGCCGTCAGGCGTGATTCACATTACGGACAGTAGCTCACAGTTTTTTACTGTCAACTGCTTTCAAAAATGATCTCTGGGCGTTAGTGACGGTTCACATTTCTCTGACGCCTGATGATTGGGCACACCCATTGTGTACAGCCCCAGGCCGTCAACAATTACAAATTCCCCTTTTTGGTGAGGTTCTCGTCCAGCTTGGACCAAAATTGACAGTGTGATGCCGCCTTCACCCAAAAGTCCCCTTGGCCCATTCTCCCACGGACATGCTTTGTTGCTTTGTGACAACCTGAAGGTGAGCACTCAGTACGCGCTCAGGCTTCATGTCGTGTGCTTGAGCTCACTCTCTGGCACTCTGAGTTCATTCTCGGGCACGTTCAGCTCCAGACGGTTAGCTCTTCATACCATGAGTGACGCCTTCACACCGTGAAACATAGATGCACAATAAGGAGCAGCAGTATGACAGAAACGTCTGAACATCACCGTCATAACAGTGTGAAAAACAAATGATGCCGTATTTGCACAGCATTGTTTGCTGCGCATTTGGCGCTCCATTGACCAGCACTTGCACAACCATAGGGCCCCAACACATGTGTGCAACTTAGAACTGTTATAACTTTGCGCGGAACCTATTACGCCGAGATGCCAAGTAGTGTGTTGGAAAGCTTTTGTTCCAAGGCGCTAGGGTTTTGAACAGCATTCGCAAACCGCAGCATGCACAGCCTAAGGCGCCGACCTTCGCCAGGAACACTGGAGCACTCATTTTGTCACACTTTTTCCGGCCATCTCTCTTAATCGCTTCCAAATTAAACACCAATGTTTAACGCGTTCAACAAAAGGCCTTCACTTATTAGCGAGCGCAAGAACACACTTATTAGCGGGCACTTACCGGCTAGCTAGGAAAGTTCAAATTTTCTTTTGAACAAATCCTGAATTATCCCAAATTAAACGTCACTGTCAACCCGCATCAGCCAGAACAATGCCGTGTTTTTCAGGATCCCCCGCCCCCCATCCAACCTACTTCGCTTTTTAAAATTACATGCATGCATCATCCAATTCATTACTTGTGCGGGTATAATCATGCAGATATTCAAGTAATGGGTACCAGAAATAACAGATCTGTACTCAGCATTTAAATAAGACGCGCTTTGGTTGATTGCATTCACTTTAGCATTTTTTCCTTGCACAAGGGGCCTGTGGTGATTTAAGCCTAGTCAAAGCTTGGCTTGAAGTCCAAGCAAATCTCGGATTTCTGACCCCAAACTTGAATCTGGGCTCCATTATGATAAAAAAGACATCTTAACATAATGTGAAAATTTTCCTGAGAAGTGCTCTCTGGATGGAACAGGGGTCAGGGTCAGAGGTCCACCTGACCCCCTAGATGCTCTCACCCACCCTGACCCAGCCAGGCCATCGTTTGACCCCATTTCTCTTGCAATGGTGTCTTTTATATCACTGCAACACACTCGAGGGCAGATGTCACAAAATGGGTAGGTTTGAAAACCCTTTTCCACTGCTTAAACCCTCCCCTTTTTCAGCACCCTAGCACTCATGCTGAGCCAACTTTTAACACACATTTTTTCAAAAAGAGTTGTGCCTCTCTGTAATCACAGAATAGGGCTGCATAAACAATTTTGAAAGGGGCAGGGCAAGGGAGGCTCAGAAAGCTCCTTGGACAGAACCTTCCAAATGACCAAGTTAGGACCCTCTGTTGCACAACTCGTTGCTCCAAAATGGTCCAGCTATTAGGGAATGCCCCTAATACTATTAAAACGTGCAATCGTTTTACAGAACTGGACCTTCCGCCAAAAGGGATGACCCTCCTTTCAACGCTTTCAAGACAGCACAGCACATGAAAGCAAGCACCGTACAAACTTTATATCACTGTGCATAAATAACGTTTTTTGCCCTGCGCAGTGACTGCGCGCACGTAAAGGGTTTTACAGGGTTTTACGTTGGTTAACCTACAGCCCGAATATCTGGCTGATCAGTCGCTGGTGAAACATTCTCAACCAGCTATCACAAGGTTAATAAGTAAACAAGCTTAAACAAGAAGTTTAAAAAGAAAACTGCCGTATGCCATGCTGTGCTTGTTTCCGTTTTGTTCAAGTGCTGTGTTTTGCATATGCAAGATGCGTGTGGCTTTGCTCATTCAAAGTGCTCAACGTAACATTCCACACACAAATCCAATACGAAATGGGCAAGGTCAAGCTGGAGAACCATGAAGTACATTTTGGTCTACACTCAAAACACTCTGGAACCACAAAGTCTGTGGTGGCATTAACATGCGGCTGCAAAACGTACAACCATGAGCCAACCGGTACAAGGCACATGATAGAGCACGTTCATGACAGCGCACAGCAGCCATGACAGGCACATGCATGCCCGGAGCCAGAATTCAAGCCTGCCAAAGACCTTCATGGCAAGCCCGCAGCCAACCTAGTCCATGCCCGGCCTAGAGACTGCTAGAATGGATGTGTGTGCCTCATCTTCTCATTTTCCAGGCGCCAAGCCTTCAATTCGGACAAAGTGTCATCCAACTTGGATTTGATAGTGTCAGCCAAAGCACACTCATCCTTAACAGGGGTCAGGGGCACAGGGGGGCACAGCTCTTCTCTTGTCTCCTGCTCCACAAGCTTGGGAAACGCGTCATCTTCTAACTGGAGCTTGTTTTGTGGCTCTGCTTGTGCACCCCCCCATGCCCCTTCACCCACTTGTATTGGTGGCTGCTGCTGCTGCTGCTTCTTGGCGTTTGCTCGCTTGCGCTGCCGCGGCGTGGGCTGGCGTGGCAGGGCACCCTCGTAGGAGAGCCAGCTGATGAGCACCGTCGCGTACTCCAGTTGCATGTCTTCATCAAAGTCTGTCGGGGGTTGCTTGAACATCGCTGTGATGTGATCGGACTCGTGCTTGAAAAGGTGCCCGTGCCATGCTTCAGGGGCCATCACGGCCAGCAGTCCTGGGCTCGGGCTGGCACTACCCATCGCCCTCGAAATGCAAAACCACATCTCCCCTAAATTTTAAAACGCGCGCACGTAAAATATATGTGTATTTCTAGAGTTTGTGGTTGTGCGTGGCTGTGAAAATCAACTATTTTGGGGACAGCAAGAGCTATGGGTGGTCAGGAGCGCCCACCAGCAAGCCCTGCCCCTCCCCCTGCACAGCAACTCTTTCTCTGCTAGCCCCCTCCACAGCTGCTCTTTCTCTACTAGCTGCACCTCAGGTCTTGCACCACAGCAGTCCGCAGGCAGCATCAGCAGGGCAAGCTTGAGCAAGCAAGGGCCAAGCTTGCTGCCATGGAAGGAGGCAGGGGGTGTGGTGGGCATTGTGGGAGCAAGTGAACACGAATACTGAGTGGATTGCACCTATTCATGGTCCAGACATGTTATACTGGTCATTGACTTATGAAGGACCTTAGATGCCCCATAGACTCCTTTGAGGCAAAGGGGGGCAAAAGCCCCTATGTGGTTGATGCGCAAATGTGAAAATAATTATTTTTGGGGTGCGCGGTTGATGCATGGTTGCAAATTTGATTAATTTCTTTGGGGTGCGGGATGAGTCCAAGTTTGCACGGTATTAGAAGTTCCCCTGGGTCTCCCTAGGCGCGTGCTCTTGCTGGAGCAGGGGAGACATGGCAGCAACGGCAACGAGGGGAGAGGATCTGCTGGGGTGTCCTGGACAGCGCTCTGGAGCCTGGTCAAGGCCTTGTCTGGCCCGGCCAGCGTGACCTGATTTCAAGTAAAAATGCAAAATTTCCAGATTATTTTTCATCAACAAATATCTCACAAACCGCTGAGGATCGTTCACACTTTTTTTAATCTCCTTTGTAGAGCTCAGCGCTGTGTGCCTAGGGGGGTTCCCACTGTGGCAGGCTTCCAGAATATCTTATTATTGGTGCACTTCAAATCCCAGGTCCAGAGGTGCTGTGAGTGGGCCAGAATGGCTCTGTGTGACGTAAGTTTTAATTTCTACACCCTAGAATTTGGTCCCTGAGGCTACGCTCTTTGGGCTCCGCCTCATGCCAGGGCTTTGCCAAACAATGCGCACCCCAAGATCCTCAAACTCTTAATTGCGCTGTTTTGAAGCGCAAGCTCCAAAGGGTCCAAAGGGAGTAACTCTATCTTACACTTGCAGGCTGAAAGAGCACGTGCTGAGCATCAAGCAAAAGTGGAGCAATCAAAGGTGGGTGTGCTTTTGTCAGCCACCTGAGAAAGAGCTTTTGTATGAGGGCATTGTCTAGTTTAGGTTAGGTGAGGTAGGTAGGTGAGGGCCCTCTGGTGAGACCCTTGCTAGCTTGCTAGTTGGAAAACCTTCCCTTCATGCATGCGGCCTTCAATTCCTTGATTGACGCAATTATTGAATGTACGTACCAAATAAATTATTGAATATACATACCATTCAAATCATTTAACAGACATGTGCATCAATTGCATGTGGGATCTAAAATTTGCATCGGAAGCTGTATGTAGGATTGGAATTTGGTGTTCTGCGAGGAATGACAGAATGTGATTGTGCCAAGTGTGCAAGCTTTCATAACAGAGCCATGTTGGACAGATTCTTTGTCATGCATATATCTCCAGACTTTTCCTTTCACACATCCTCATATTGTTGTCCGGAAGCTTGTGCTACCCCTGACCCTACCCCGTTGCATGCAGAAATTGAGAGGCAAGGAGAAGCAGAAGTTTTTCAAGAAGACAAAGAAGGGGCAGCCGGTGATGAAGTATCGCATGGATAAGGTGTTGGCAGCTCTCCAGAAGGAGCAACACTAACACAGGACTAATAATGGCTCACCTGCATCAATTTCCCCTGTGGCTCTTTTGCAACCAGGCTGGGTCTGCACAGTTTTGCCTTCTTTCCTGTTTTGCATGCTACAGATTGTGGCAATTCATCTTGTCTGTGGATAGCCTGATATACCTGACAATTTGTGGGTCTGCGCTCATCGGCGGCCACGATACAGCAAAGCCTTTAGCTTTAGCTTTCCACCACTGTTTCATTAGGCCTAAGGGCACATATTTAAGGTCAAAGCCCTGTGTGGTTTGAAAGTTGTGCAAATTGACGCAACTGCTTTGGTTTAAGCTTAGGTTTCACGAAGAATAGTGTGTGCTGGAAAGTGAGAGCTCATGTGGAGATTATACAGCTTGCATGAGTGAAAGAAAGGTTAGAAATTCGCAGGGTTGCAATGAAGTAAACCTTCAGCCAGGTAGTTTGGCTGCTCGGCTTGTTGGACAGTGCCAGCCAAACAGAAAATATCCATGACTTTGGAAATAACTTATTTCAAATAAGATGATAACTCTCATGATTTGCTTCTGCAGGAATGAATGACATCCTTGGAACATGCATTTTAACCAGGGTCACAAGGTTTACAAGGATAAGGCATGTTTTTAAGGATTCAGGGTTACAGGTTACAGGAAAAAGAAAATAAGGCCTCCAGTCAAAACGGAATGCTTTTTAACCAGGGTTACAATGAGTTACAATGGGGTTTGACCTTCAGCCAGGTAGTTTGGGAAGGGAAGGGAAGGGTTACATAGCTGTACCTGCCTGCGGGGGCAGCTTAGCTGAAGCAAAACGTGCCAGGTAGTTTGGCTGCTCGGCCTGCTCAACTGTTCCAGCTGCACAAAAAATATCCATGCGATCGGAAATAGAACGATAAGTCTCATTAGTTTGCTTCTGCAAGAAATGAATAACATCCTCAGAGCTTGATAATAGAAGAAAGCGCCTGATTCGTCCAGTAAAATTCTGTGAGAGGGGAAGGCAGAAAATAGCTGTGCATAAGTTCTTCGAACAGAACACACAGAAGTGCAAGAACAAAGGCACACGGCATACTTTTCATCTTGGAGTCCTCCTTGGTCACACCGATCACAAGCAGATGTGTGCTCCTGCCAAAGTGATGTCTCAACTCTTTAAGTGTGAGCATGTAAACGAACGCGTGCTATGTTTCTCAGTGTGCGCTTGCCTAAATCAAGATGCAAATACCTGGGGACAGAAAAGGGCGCACCATGAACAGACAAGGGTCTCAAAGGAAGTGCCATCCAGTGATGATACTTGCTAATTTGTTTGTGTGTTCACCATGCTCTGCCAGGGTTACGTCTTAAGATTCTGCTCTACCAGGGTTACGTCTTCTGCTCTGCCAGGGTTACATCTTAAGATTAGCCAAGTTCATGTCAACAGCCTGAAATGCTGTGTCTGGGCTCATATCAGAACTGATGGGACTATGTTACCAGAGGGGGACCCGTCCAACTCTGTCCAGGCTGGCCTACATTGCAGGACATGCTCTTTTTCATGTTTCAGGTTTCAGGAACAAGAAGGCCTCCAGGCAAAACGAGCTTGGTACCACATGTAGATAAGAAAATCAGCAATGCCTTAAGGAACATGTCCTGTATATCCACACCCATGAAGTGCACCATCTTACAATATTGCACTGGCATGTCAGGCTGAGAAAGTGACGCACTGCTGGCAGCCATAACAGTGTCTTAACATCCCATGACCAGACACACACACTTAACTGGGGGTTGCTGCTGTTCTCCTCCTCCTAGGGCTTGGGGCTTTCTAGACTGACATGGTCCACGGGCTCAGTGGATTATTGCTGCTATTCTAGCTTCTTACAAGATAGCTAATGGGAAACAACAAGAGTAAGTATGGTGCTATTACGAGTGCAAACTAATGTTCTCTACACGCAGCCACAGCTGCTCAATCACAGGTATAAATATCAACTGTCCAATTAACTCAACTAACTTGCAGCACACTCTCGTTGCAGCAGACTCTCGTCATGACAAGCACCCTCTAAAACCAAAAACATGCGCTTCGCTTCAAAAGGTCCACTAACCCACTATGCCCTCTCCTAGGCTGTCATCAATTAGACAGCGCACTCCACATGCTTCCAGGCTGCCAAAATCATATCATCTCCAGCATGAAAACTGAACGCCACAATATTGCTGGAAAAATTATCATCAAAGCTCTTAGCAAAAGCCCTTGGGGAGCAGGTTTGGTTAACATGGACATTGGGAGTGGTGATAGGTTGGCGCAGCACAACCTCCAAATCCCTGCACATGCATCAAACAGAATTATACCCCCTTACCTCTCTCCAAGAAATTTTTCTAAGGGATCTAGACTCACCTCCAGCCGTCCTGATGCTATACTGATTACTCCCTATAAAGCCAAACCCACTTCTTCTCCTTCTATCTCCTGCTCACACCATCATGCGTGACGCAGCAGACACAGCCCCACACTGAGGACCACAACAGCCAATCGCGTGAGGCAACCCCACCAACTGAATGTGAACCAGCGGCATGTGCACTTGATTGAAATCAAGTACTGTGAAGACACGAGGCCTGGACAGCAGTTGGAGGCGGCACAGCGGCAGCATGCAGATCTTTGTAACTTAACTTGAAGAACATTAATGCAAAAGTTGTGAATCTCCACACCATCCTTTTGGGTGTTGGCGGGACCTGCTACACTGAGCACACCCTTAACCAGTTTAATTTAATTTTCCAAACCATATTTGTGATGATGTTCTTATTATACAAGGACTTTAAATCGAAAGCATAATCATTTTAACTCACCCAATGGGGTGCACTGCACTGGCAGTTGTTGATCGGGTATGGAGATATGGTGGTCAAGTAGTAGGATTCATGTTGCAGCTGACTCAGCATGTGGGCCTAAATTTTGTCTGGCCGCTCTAGCCCTACAATTTGCAACCAAGCTTGGAAGGCCAAGGTTTGGACCCACCTACGCTGGGAGCATGTACAAAACGTGCTGATTTTGGGGGGGGATGCCCACCTCTGGCTAAATACCTTCCAAGAGAGCACATGAGGATGCAAGACCAGCATGCTTTCTGTCTTAAACCTTCTCAAGAGCGCGTCTGGTGCTGGTAATTTTGTAAGTGTATTGGGTATAATGAGCATGAAGCTTCAAAGCAGACTTAAAGGCTTTTTTGAGTTCAGTCCCTTCAACTCGCAGAACCGCTTTGGATAAGTCAGGCATGTTTCACCATACACAAACTCGTGCTGAGGACGCCTTCCATTTCTTGCAGAAGCAAACTAATGCGACTCAGTATTTCGAAGTCATGAATATTTTTGTGTGTGGCAGGCACAGTTCAGCAGTCTGAACAGCCAAACTACCTGGCTGAAGGTCACATCCCGTTGTAGTCTTATTTTGACTGTTGTTGTTGTTGTTGTTGTTGTTGTTGTTGTTGTTGTTGTTGTTGTTGTTGTTGTTGTTGTTGTTGTTGTTGCTGCTGTTGTTGTTGTTGTCGTTGTTGTGCTGGTTCGGCCAAACTTTATGGTCAAACCTGTAGGTGTGCATGCTTGCATATGGTGTGCATCATAGACAGTTTGTGCAAACTTGACAGCCTGTTGTCTCATTGCAGCTGTCTTTTGGTCAGACCGTTTGTGCATGCTTGCGTGCAGTGTGTATCAGACAAGTTGTGCTGATACAGCCAAACTTTATGGTCAAACCTGTAGGTGTGCATGCTTGCATATGGTGTGCATCATAGACAGTTTGTGCAAACTTGACAGCCTGTTGTCTCATTGCAGCTGTCTTTTGGTCAGACCGTTTGTGCATGCTTGCGTGCAGTGTGCATCAGACAAGTTGTGCTGATTCAGCCACACTTTATGGTCAAACCTGTAGGTGTGCATGCTTGCATATGGTGTGCATCATAGACAGTTTGTGCAAACTTGACAGCGGTTGTGTGGTCATTCTTGTTTAGGGTGCAATCCTGCTCATTGTGGGTGTGAACCTGCATTTGAGTGTACACCAAGATTTCAGGGCTCCTGCACTTGGTTTCTGGATATCTAGAGTCTCGAGTTAATCATTTCATGAGCTTTCCTTTCACCCTTGTGCCTTTTTCCAATTGTGTTAGTACCTGGAGAACCTACACATTTTCTGTGGTGTTTTGAGCGCATGTTTCTCTCAGCAGTTGACACTTCCGAACACAGCTTCTTTTTTGGACTGGTCTGGTTACAGGCCTCTGTGTTTCTGCTCAGCTGCCCTTGTAGGCATGTAACCTTACCTTATTTTGACTGGAGACCTTTTGCTCCTGTATCTTGGAAACTAAAGGTGGGCGCCAAAATTGACTCTTTCCATGGGAGAGAACTCTGCCAAGCTTTGATCTGTAATAGATAACCCCCCAGGGCAAGGAAATTCCAGGTCGAACAACATGATGAAAATTATGCCTGACGAATTTTAACAGTCTTGAAATCTGATGGTGTGTTAATCGTCCTGGAGTTCTTGCATAAATTGGTTACAAGTTGTCTCAAAATCTGGTGGTATGCTCATCGTCTTGTTGGAGTTCTTACATGGATCGGTTGAAGGCCTGCAAGAAAGTTCACATCTTCAACAGAGGTTGGCACCTCAGCTCAACCTTGCTCCGACATATTGCAGCTAGTAGCTCTAAAATTTGCGCAGGTGGATATAGCAATGCATCCTTACCTAGCTCTTGCAACAACCCTCAAAACATTGCACACTGAACAAGGCACCAATAAAATTTGGAGGACATTTATCACACACACAGAATGTACAGACAAGATACATAAGTAAAGCCAGCCCAGTAACAAAGCCTGCAATCAACAAGGACAAGCAAAGCCAGGGGGCCTGGGGGGGTGCTGCTGCTGCTGCTCATTAAACAAACAAATCCTGCCGCTGCACCGCTTTAATAGCTACATCTCAATAGATTACCTGTTGACCACAAATGCACGGGGCCCAATATACATGTCCGTTGAGATGGGAGGCAAGTACACTGTAACGGTGTGGGTTTGCCTTTTCATGAGTGTTACATACACGATGCCTCCATGCTGCATGCTCACTGCTATTTGAGGAAAGAAAGAAGGAGCAAGACCCCATTGCTTTGCTTCCTGCTTGTCGCCGCGGTGTTAAAATACAAAGCAATGCGCGTATGTGTGCATGCACATGCACACACTGTTAGCCGTGTCATCAGCTAATGGATAATTCAAACATAAGGGAGGATGGTAACTTGCCCACACACAAGAACCCCATCAGCAAGCACAAGCTCCACACTGCAATTATGATATTTATGCAGCAATAGGAAGGAGATTGATTGATTCATGCTCAGTCCTTTTGCTCCACACTTAAATTAGAGATTAGATTGAGCCACACTCCTGTTGCTTCAAATCCATGCAGGTACAGGAAGAGAGGTCTTGCAGGATAGCGGCTTGCTGCTGATTGCAGTGAGACAAGATTCGCCATCAAGAAGTAAACGTACATCGCCCTAGCCTCCTGAGTCAGGAGTCCTGACACACGCGCGCACACACACACACACACACACACATACACACACACTGCAACAACGTCCCTGCACACAAAAGGTGCCACTCCAGCTTGAGTTCAGAAAGCGTGCGGCGCGCGGAGTGGTTCGCATGTATCAGTCCCACATCCGCACACCCACATCTACATCCACGCATGCGCCCACTACTCCTGTTGGTGCTCAGAGGGCGCAAGGTGTGTGCTCATCATGGCACAAGGGCCCATAGTACCATCTGCATTGACCCCACTATTTCTGCTGATGCTCAGAAGGTGTGAGGTGGGTGGACAGCATGGCATAGGGGCCCACAGTGCCATCTGCATTGACCCCACTATTCCTGCTCCTGCTCAGAATGTGTGATGTGGGTGGACAGCATGGCATAAGTGCCCACAGTGCCATCTGCATTGACCCCACTATTCCTGCTGATGCTCAGAAGGCGTGAGGTGGGTGGACAGCACGGCATAAGGGCCCACAGTGCCATCTGCATTGACCCCACTATTCCTGCTGATGCTCAGAAGGTGTGAGGTGGGTGGACAGCATGGCATAAGGGCCCACAGTGCCATCTGCATTGACCCCACGCCGCAGGACACCCAGCGCACACTGCTTATGGATGCTGGCCCCAAAGTGCTCGACAGCATCATTCATGCTCAGCTGCGTGCGGCCGTCCAAGCTGACGATGATGTCCTCCGGCTGCAGGCCGGCAGCGTTCGCAGGCGAGCCCGCACGCACGCTCTGTACCATGATGGCTGTGCTGCTGCCTCCCAGCAGCTCCGGCAGGTCAGGCTGCACATGGCGCAGCGCCCCCTGGTTGGTGATCTCCACCATCGTGATGCCTACGTAGGGGTAGCGCATGCGGCCGTGGACGCTGAAGCTCGACACGATGTCCTGGATCTGCAGGGGCACACACATCGGCACACAGAGCTGCGAGTCTTGACCTCAATGCCCAAGGTGTGCGGTTAATAAGTGTGCGCGTGCGTGCGTGCGTGCGTGTGTGTGTGTGTGTGTGTGTGTGTGTGTGTGATGGGGGGGTGGGGGTTCGGAAGGGAAAGATTAATAGAGGATCCAGGCATTTTGCGAGCGAGAGAAAAATGTTGCATCTGCTTGGACAATGTGTAGGCACAAACATTTGATTACGATAAAAAGCAAGGGTACAAGGACAGGCGTGCGCATGCACATGCGTGCTTGCGCACGTGCACGCGCGCACGCACGCACGCACACACACACGCACACAAACACACACAGACACACACACACACACCGATGAGATAGGGAGACAGAAGGACACGCCATCTGCTGCCACCGCCTTCATCATGCTCATGCCCACGACTTCGCCATCCAGGTTGATCAGTGGGCCGCCCGAGTTGCCCTGCGTTGGTGAGGGAATCAGTCACAGCAGGAAGATTGGCAGGGCTATCTGAAGCGTATCTGAGCTGAAGGAAATTTCAGTTATGCCTGTAGGCCGAGGACATTGTTTTCCAGGTTGATCAGCGGGCCGCCTGAGTTGCCCTGCAATGGTGAGGGAATCAGTCACAGCAGGATGGTTGGAACTTCCACCTAAGGTGTGTCTGAGCTGAAGGGGGAGACACGCCACTGCGCCAAGAACCTTGCCATCCAGGTTGATCAGCAGGCTACCACAAGTGAAATGCAAGAGAGTGCAACAACATAGGGAGAAACTACTTGGCGGGCCTGAGCAAGGTGTTGCTTCCTTGACCAGCATATTGTGAACCTGTATCATGCCATGAAGGTACTGTTCCTCAGACTCCTCTTCACAGCTCCAGCAGCAGGCCACTCTTGAGCGCCAAGCAGGACGTGCAGGACGAGAGTCGTCCAGCAATGGCTAAGAAATGGGGCAGTGATGCACGTGTTGGCACAATTCAAAGGTGCACACATTGAATGAGCTTGGCATTCCCCCATGATGGTACCACTCAGGTTGGTTTTCTATACCTGCCTGAGGTGCCATGCAAAAGAGGTTCAGGACACAGCAGTGTGAGAGTCCCCGGGGAGTGTCCCCCACCCCACAAAACAGCACTGCGAGTGTCTCTACTCCCAGGCTAGCGTGCACTTTAAACTAATGTTCCAGGAACATGCAGTCTGAGACAGGTTGAGCTCCTTTGGCTGCATGGGGTGCGCAGCAGAGCAGTGGTGCACAGCAGGTAATGCTGACGTGCGCAGAACGTCTGCTCAGAAGCCTGTTGTGCTCAGAAGCCTGTTGTGTGCCCCCTTTGAAGCAAAGCCACATTGTGCAAAAGCAAAGCTGAGGTTGCCAAGGCTGTCTCTGTTTTCTGGCGTTTTACACACACTGCACTCGCAGCGCACAGCGATATGCATTGTACAACAGAAAAGCGAGGAAGTCTCGGCGAACATCACTGTGCCGTGCTCCTTGTACTGTAGTGCGCAAGCGTTGCAGGCTTTCACCAAGGCTGCAAACATGTGTGGCCTTTTGTCAGCTCGACCACACAATGCCAGAAACACAAGGTGCCTTGCCCCGCGGGAGCAAGGGTATGCATTTCATGACGTGCATCCTTGAGTGTGTTACAGTAGTCATGTTCTCAGCACCATCTCGCACAACCATGGCCTTGGGTGCAAGGGCAGCTGTCAAGGCCTGCAAGGGCATGCATTTCATGACGTGCATCCTTGAGTGTGTTACAGCAGTCATGTTCTCAGCACCATCTCGCACAACCATGGCCTTGGGTGCAAGGGTATGCAGAGCAGCACCCTTGAGATCCCCATTGGTCCCAATTTTGGTCCCATCCAAAGCGATCAGCGCGATGAGCAAACTCGTCTACAAGGGCATCATGCAAAACCTGCATTGGTGCAGGCGACAACAGGAGCCTGGGAGGCTTGCAAACCGCCTCAGGCTTAAAGAGAGCCTGAGAGACCCAGGGCAAGCCTGAGAGACGCAGTTATTGAATGGGGTAACAAGTGTTTACGGGCAAGCCTCAGAGACCCACTTGCAGAGTTAACCCAGGAGGGGCTTGCCCCCTACCTCACTCTACACCTCCCTTGCGTGTTGGAAACGTAGAGCACATACTCTGCACAGCATGAAGGCACGTGCTTCAGCCAGTTCACCTGGTTGATGGCCACGTCCGTCTGGATGTAGGCTGAGCGGCAGCCTGGGAGGCCTAACTCATGGCCCCTGCGCTCTACACAGCTCACAATTCCAGCAGTCACCTGCTCGCACATACATGTAGGCACATACGTGTACATGTGTGTGTGTGTGTGTGTGTGTGTGTGTGTGTTGTGCTTATGTGCATGCAAGGCCAACCCATGCAGGGCCCTTGCGCTGGCCAACTCATGCAGGGCCCTTGCGCTCCGCGCACCTCACAATTCTGGCAGTCACCTGCTTCTGCATAAACACAAGCATGCATAGTACACACACATGTGTGTGTCAACGCTTGCAAATACCGTGTCTATGCAGGACTAACTCATGGTCTCAATGCTCTAAATGCGTGCACCTGCACACACGCCATGAGCAGTGTGTTATGTTGCAAATGCAAACCGTATCCATGCGTGGCATAAGAGTGGGACGCATCGAAAGTGCTTCAGCAAGAGCAAAGGGCCCTTGCATGCCTTCTTGCGCACCTCCTTTTTTCCTTCCAAAAAACAATCAGCATCCATGCACGAGAAACCGGTGACCACATATTCCGCTCTTGAGCATGAATAGCCAGCCAGGGTCGACCTGGAGCTGGTCCCCCATGGCAGCGCAAATACAAGCAGCATCCCCCTTGCAGCACTCAAGCAGCTTGTGCACAGAAGGAGTGCAGAATGCACTGGGTGCATCAACACTAGTGAACAGCCTGGGGCTGCACTACCTTTGCCTCCTCCCATGTCATTTCTCTCCACCCATGCAGCATGCCTCATGCACAACAAAAGGGTGCGCACACACTGAGTGCACATGCACGGGAGATGAGCCTAAGGCTGCCTTCTTGCTCTTCCTCTGATGAGTGTTTCATACACAAGCAGAGGAGCCCAAGCACAGCAGCAGGCTATGTGCACACACCGAGTGCACATGCACGGCAAACACAGAGTGACAGGCGAGGACCCCAGGCCTGGCCTCCTGCTCACCTCCTTTCTTACGGCCTACTTATACATAAGCAGGTCCCCTTGCACAGGTATTCATGCGCACAAACAGAGTGTGCACGCACCGAGTGCTTCTGCATGAGCGGTGAGCCCGGCGCACCACTCACTCTCCAACACGAGTGTTTATACTGGGGCAGGTATCGAGGTACATACATATGAAACATGTATCCTATGTATCTATCTACCAGCATGCACGCACCGAGTGCTTGAGCATGAGCGGCGAGCCCAGCGCCACCACCCACTCCCCCACACGCAGCTTCGAAAGGCCTCCCATGGGTGCCACAGGCAGCGGCTCTGGGGAGTCCACTTTGACAACTGCCACGTCGGCAGTTCTGCGAGTACATTGTGGGTGCGTGGATGCAGGAGCGTGCAAGTGAGTGTGTGAGTGTGTGTGTGAGCTTGTGTGCAGCTTTGAAACACCCCTCAAGGGCGCAACAGGCAAAGGCTCAGAGGAGTCAACCTGTTCCACAGCCACATCAACGGCTCTGTGTGGGCATGAAGTGTGCGTGGATGCTAGCTAAGAGAGAGAGTGTGTGTGCGTGTGTGAGTGTGTGTGTGCGTCACATGGCAGCACCACATGGATGAATCCCTTAAAGCGGAGCTGAGTTGGAGCCAAGGGGTTCCCTACCTGAGACTGATATGTAACACACGTACCCTATGCCCGTCAAGAGCACCACCCAGCACTTTTTGAAGTCTGTCTTGTAAATCAGCACCTACAGACCCACGCACAAAAAAAAAAGCACAAGCACATCCCAAATGTTCAGGCGCACAACTGTGCCCTCAAGGACACCTCCATTTTAGAAGGCACGCGTCAGCACACCAACGCCTGTACATGCACACACACTAATGCCTGTGCACACACATTGAAACCAAAGCCTATACATGCACACATGCACCTTGTCTACCAGATACAGCACAGTGCTCATCAGAATGCGTTGAATTCAAGAGGGCCACCATCAGCAAACCCACAAAGCACCACACCAGCGTCATGGACGGTAATCATGAGGACCCATATGCAAAACCGCTCTGACACCCACACCTAAATATGCACACCTGTCCAGGCACACCATTGAGCCGTTCAGATTGCGTCCATCTTGAAGCGTGAGAATCCTTGAGCATGATCACTCTGAACCCACGCTTATACATGCGCACCTGTCCAGACACACCACTGAGCCCTTCAGAATGCGTCCATCTTGGAGGGTCACAGTAAGGACCCCTGGCGGCACTTTTTTGCTCCTCCCACCCTCACTAACCCCCCTCTTCCTCAAAATACCACAAGAATTACTATAGCTACTGCCACCGGCGCCGCCGCTGCTCCTGTAGCTGCTGCTGTTGAGACTGCCCCCCCAGCCCCAACCTAACCAACCATTCATCTTGCTGCTGCCACCGCTGCCGCCGCCGCCGCTGCTGTTGCTGCTGCTGCTATCTCCCATCCTGCTATCTTCCCCCACGGTTGTTACACCCTGGCTGTCATCTGCTGCAGCCTCTACTACGTGCGCGTTGGTAAGGATGAAGCCACGCGCATCGTACACAAAGCCACTTCCCGATGACCTGAGAGAGTGAGTAGGGACGGTGCTGGTGGAAGGTTGGAGCAGGCTCAGCACGATTGGGCATAGCAGAGGGTACAAAACGGCGGTACCACAGCAAACTCAGCACATAAGGTGGCACAACCAAGGTGGCACAGCAGGAAGTGGTGCAAGAGGGTTAAGGGTTTCTCTCTGCCTGTGCACGTCATTCTCTCCTTTCTTTCTTTCTGGCTCAGGGCAGCAGGCTCAGCACAATTGGAAGCACAGCAGGAGGTGCACGACCTCAGTAGCACAGCAAACTCCGCGTTGTATGTGGCACAACAAAGGTAGAACAACAGGAGCTGGCACAGCAGGCTCAGCATAACAGGCGGTACGCTGAAGGTAGGTTGAGATGGGGGTGGAGAAGGGTGTACATATATGATGCTTCCAACTGTGCATGAAGAGCGTGAAGAGCAGGTAAACTTCAGAACCTCCCCCCCCCTCTCTCTCTCCCCCCCCCTCTCTCTCTCTCTCTCTCTCTCTCTCTCTCTCTCTCTCTCCCTTCTCAGTCCCTCTCTTTTGCCCATGGTTGGAGGGCAGGCGAGCCTTGCAAGCGCCCTATTCCAGGTAACGGAACACACACACACACACACCTGCCAGGCGCCACCACGCCCATGCCCCCCACACCGAAGCCCTGCTGCAGCAGCTGCTGCTGCTGCTGCTGCTGCTGCAGGCCTGGCTGTGCGCTCTCCACCATTAAGTGCACCACAGCCGGAGCAACGCGCGCGCTGGCGTCACTAATGCTAGTGCGCGTGAGAGGCACGGGCTGTGTGTGATGGTGCTGTTCCTGACAGCAGCTACAGCTGCAGGAGCTACTGCTGTTGTTGCAAGGCAATGGGTAAGGGCTTGGTAGGGGTGGGGGGACAGCAGATTGGGTGGCTTGTTGGGGTGAGGAGGTGCACGGAGGGGGAAGGGGGGGAGGCAATGTGGAGTGGGTAGTGTATGATTGGGGGGCCGAGGTGGCTGAGGGCGCAGAGGGTTGGGGATGGATGATGTGCATTGCATCTGCGCAAGCATAGCACCAAAACAAAGGGAGACATATGTGAGGAAGGGAGGGTACGTGCAGGCTGTGCCTCTCAGGAGTGAGTTTGCAGAGAAAGAGGTTGCAGGTTAGCAGCCACAAGTGCTGAAAAGAACGAAGAAGAAAAAAAAGGAGAAAGGAAAAAGCCACAAGTGCTGAATGCACTCAATACTGAATTACTGAATGGACCTAAAGCCTGTGTGTCACATTCAAACTCATTTGAACCTTACCATAGCGCTGACCCGCACCTTCATGCGCATAGCCTTTTTCTTGGCTCTGCATACCCCCTTCAAATGTGCAGCTGCTATCGGTGCCTGAGCCAGAGCGGCTAGGACTGCAAAACCAATCCAACCAAACATCCCACAGTCCACACCATGCATGATTTGCACTGCAAGCAAATCCAACAGACTGCTCACCATAACATACCATACCATACCACACCAAACCACGCCACGTCACACCACCACCAGTCACATCCCCTTACCTGCGTGGCTATCTTTGGCGGCCCAGGAAGGCCACATTCCCATCCAGCTGCTGTACCCTTCCCTCATGGAAGGTCCCCAGCGACTGCCAAAGCTGCCGAGACCCATGAAACCTAGGCTGCTACTAAGGCTGCCACTCAAGCCGTTGCCCAGGCTGAGGTCACTGTTGAACCTGGGGTGTGAAGAATGGAAGTCGCGGGAAGGAGGACATGAGCGGAGTGAGGAAGCATTTCTTCAGGGGAGTCAACCACGTCATGCAATGACGAGCTTGCTTTTCGCTTCAGCTAGGCTTTCCTGATAGGCAGGTACAACTCTGTAACTCTGTCTTTTCCTTCCAAAGACAAGCTTGGGTGCGAGCTTTGGCATAGCTTGTTTTGCGCAGGTACCAGCTCCTACCTGCTCCCACTGCTGCTCAGGCTGTTGCTCAAGCTGGAGCTCAAGCTGCTGCTGAGGTGATTCACATGGCTGCCTTGAGTGGGCGTGCTGGCCCTGCTGCAGCTGCTGGGGGTGGGTGGGGTTGACATGCTATCGGAGAAAGAGGGAGGGGAGGTGGACCTGGCGTGTGGGAAGTAAGGGGGGGTGGGGTGCAGTAGTAGGTCTTTGTCCTGCTGGAGTTTGGCGCCTGGCAACTGGCTGGGTGCCTGCTGGTATGGGGCCTGATATGGCGAGGGGCTTGCATTGGACTCCCTGCTTGCGCAAGGCGAGCGATGGCATTTGAGTAAAGGTAAGAGCCTCAAGGTTTGCGCTGTTGACAGAGTGCGAATATTACATGAAGACTGCATGCACATTGCAAAATTTTGGTTGCACTGATTGCAGTCATGCACACGATGTATTGCTCACTTACTGTCCGATTCACAGTGTGTTCCACAATTAACACAGGGCGCAATATGTTGGTCCATGCATGATATTTTCCTTGAACATTGCAATCACACACCGCATGGAAATGGATTTATGCCCTTTTGACTTGCAACAAGCAGTCAGTGAGTACTCACCAAGCTGCAAGAGATAGCGCTCCAAAACAAGTTCCAAAAAGGAAGGGAAGGTAACGGGTGGCTGTGCCTGGCGTGTTCCTGGGGTGGTTGCCAATGAGCACAGCCGGGGAGTTGCCTGGCAAGAAGAAGTGCACATGAGGGCTGGCAGGATGGGAGAGCATGATGCCTGACACATGGTGTGGCAGGAACCGCTGAGCTTGTGAGGGTGGTCCTGGGAGGGGCAGATTTATGTGCTCAGCAGGGAGAGTCTGGTGCTGGTGAGGGAATCCATCCCTGCCTGGGCTCTTACTGCAAAGGCTGGAGAACAGACGGAACCTGGGCATGCCTTGCCCCGCCTGCTAGCTATATACTGTTCATATCCCGTCAGTGTCAGGAAGGAGCAATGCCTGCTGCAAGATACCGGTCATATCCGGTCCTCAGTGTCAGGAAGGAGTACTTCCTAATCCATTTGTTCCTCGACAAATGCACATTTTCATTACTGTGGTTACAAGGTTAACCTTACAACCTCACGGAACATGTTGTGACGCAATGCCGCCCTGAATGTACCAGGAGATACTATTTTATTGGAAAATGTTTTAAGCATTCAAAGCTTACAAACATCGTTTTTTCACATTGAAGAGGACTGTTGGGCAGCTTGACAATTTGCCAGGGAGTGCCTTATGGATGAGGAGGAAGAGGTATCATGTTTTCCTGTCACTTTTGACAGTGGCAGTTCCCCCGGGCAACATGTGTGCATTCTAAGGATAAGCAGTGCGGTGACAGGCAGTGACCCGCATGCCTTTTTGGTGTTGTTCTCAAACAGAATCCTGATGAGGTCCTGCACAATACTGATGGCTTGGTGTGGGGCCTGTACTCCCATTTGTGGCGCAAGACACACCGCGGCCAGCCCTGCCCAAATATCAACCTCCCACACACGGTACGCTTACCATTTGCCAGGAGTCTGTCAAATGCATGGGATCACAAATTTTGAGAGTTTAACACATGTTTTGCACCACAAGAGGTCTCAAAAAATGTTGACATTCTTGCCACCGTGCAGGTCATTTACAAAAATGCGAGGCCCATTGCCTGGTATTTCACATCTGTCAGGGACAACATGGTAGGGCATAGAAGGAAAGTTGGGAGTTATCAGCAATGCGCTTGTGCAATTGGTATTCTATTCCAGCACCTCCAAGCGTGCCCCTTGCATAGCTTGTTGCTGCACAGGCGTGACACCGTGTGTCATTAATTTCGTGTTACGCAGCCCTTGTTGAGCGTCACTTTTAAGACTGCTCTGGTACAGAATGCAGCATCCCATGCCTTTATACATTCCTCACTTGAGTTCTACTTCTACTGATGTACACAGATTTACCGTAAACAGAAGAAGAAGGTCGTTGGGCAGCTCATTTGGGATGCAATGAGTGCAGGGCAGGTGAGCTTGTGTGTGTGTGTGTGTGTGTGTGTGTGTGTGTGTGTGTGTGTTGCCACGACTCGTGTGCCATGCCTCATCGCAGTTTCAAATGTTTATAGGTGTATAATTGAAGGATGCATTGAGGCATGTAGAGTTTAACGCCTTTCATGCAACGGCTTCAAATTTCCTGGTGTGTTGTTGTCAAAGTTGCTTTTCTCTCCGCGTGATTGAGATGGTTGCTTTGCCTTGCCACCATGACCACTTTTTGCAGGATCCTAACGTGGACGCATGCGCATGGTTCAGCGGCAACATGACGCTGCTGGCCTCCCAACCCAAAAAGGTGCATTCTTTCGTTTGAATGCCCCAAAATAGATTAAGTGGCAATGAGCAAGCCTCCCAAACTCTATTGGTGCCCACCGAGCTGACCTCTTTCCACATAAACCACCTCCCTTCCCCAAATACAAGGAGTACTTTTCTTGTCCTTTTCTCAAAACAAATTATCCCTGGACTTTTTGCCAAGCCAATATGCTGATATGGAGAGCTTGAACTGTGTGCAAAACTGATATGCTGGGGCCTGCCAGCATCAGCTGCACTCACCATTAAAGCCTGCAATCTGGTTCTTCCATGCTTTCACGCCTGTGCAACTGACAGCGCCGTTCTGACATTGCTGGCTTCACTGCCTGCACCAACCTGAGTCTGCCAGCTGTCATTGACTGCACTGATCTGATCACTATTATTGACTGCACCATTCTGAAAGTGCTGGCTTTCACTGCCTGCACTGTACCGAGTCTGCTGGTAGTCAACGACTGCACTAGTCTGACGGCTTTCACTGACTGCGCCGTTCTGGGACTGCTGGCTTTTGCTGTCTGCGCTGTACTGAAATTGTTGTTTTTAACCCAAAGCACAGTACTGAAACTGCTGGCTGTTGTTGACTGCAGGCCAAGGGCTCACAGCGTTCAGAGGGTGTGCAGTATGAGCTGCAACCTGCAGAAGAAACCAAGGAGTCTGCAAGTGAGTTGGTCCTGCCATCAAATAGCATCCCAAAAGATCCTTACCCTCTCTAGAGGAGTTCAATAAAGTATGGGTCTCAAGGGCTATGCAGTAGCAGCCTCAAGCTTTGTTAGGCTACGTTAAGCTCTGCTAGTTTTAAAAATGTAGTGTGTTGCGTGTCCATGCACTGCCAAATATCCCTAAACCGTGCGAGCAAGTGAGGGGCCATGAATTCATATGAAAACCAAGGTCCTCGGATACATGAAGCATTGGAGCTCATTTCAAAGGCCGAGGACCCGGCCAAGACCTGTTGCACGATGCTTGGCCTCTTGACATGATGCTTTTTCTCACAGGCTCCTTGCATGATGCTTGGCCTCTTGACATGATGCTTTTTCTCACAGGCTCCTTGCATGATGCTTGGCCTCTTGACATGATGCTTTTTCTCACAGGCTCCTTGCATGATGCTTGGCCTCTTGACATGATGCTTTTTCTCACAGGCTCCTTGCATGATGCTTGGCCTCTTGACATGATGCTTTTTCTCACAGGCTCCTTGCATGATGCTTGGCCTCTTGACATGATGCTTTTTCTCACAGGCTCCTTGCATGATGCTCTTCTCTGGTCCCTTGTCCACAAGTGTATGTCTACTATATTAATTTGATTGCTCATCCAGGCATGGTCAGGCCGTTTGTGCGGCTGAGCACACACACGTTTGTACAAACCACCACAAGTCCTGCAAATCCTCCACTAATTTATGCAGGCTCTGAGTATCTGCTCAGCAAGTGCGCTTACCCACATCTTCACCCTGGACAGCACACACAGCTTTGTGCAATACACTGCACAGCACACCTTGATGCACAAACATCACGCCTGGTTTTTGTGCAGGTTTTGAGTACCTACCCAGCGAGCGTGTGCACCACCTCACCTATCCTGGACAGTACACAGTTGTGTTGGAGCAAATATATGATGGGATCCTCCAAAAATTTGTGGCACCCCGAGAAGCCCACGACTCCATTATCAGGTGCAGCCGAATGCCTGCTTTTTGGGACCTTCTCGCTACCTGTGTATGTCCCCTTGGGTACCATGCTGCATCTTTCTCTTGCACACAATTCACACGAGATAGAAGGGCAAGCTGTGCCTGCTACGTGCCTTGGATGGGTCAGCATTCCATGCCCTTCCGCTGAAGTTTGGCTCGTCCGGCTCTGCTGCTTTGATGTATCCCACAAAAAGGAAGTGTGTTTGTGTGTGAGCCTCAGCATATTGTATTTATGAATTGGTGTTCATCAAGCAGATAATGCGTTGCTGTGTTGTGAGGAAAAGCATGTGGCCAGCATGCTCAAAAGGCTGCGCACCTCTGTTGCTCACTCCAGCATTCTTATCAGTCACACATGGAGTGTGCCTCAAAAGCGCCTTTCTAGAAATGTATGCCCTTCATGACACCCTTGTTAACAAGCCCAAAATTCATAGAGGCAAGTGCCCCTCATGACACCCTTAGTAACAAGGGCCTGCCATAGAAGTGCAAGCCTTTCTTCACTTTTGCTTGGCTGTGAATGCTTGTAAGTGGTGGGTGGCATTTCTGGTTGCAGGGCAATTTGGAGCCCAACAGCCTGTGTGTGTGAGCGCCGCACCAACCGCAACTTGCTGTCTGATATGACCAAGCCGCTGTCTAGCCGCATCGCCAGCTTTGAGAATGCAAACTTCTGGCTGAATTCTCACCAGGTGCGTGCATGCTCTTGCTCGCGTGAGTGTGTGTATGTGTGTGTTGGCATTGCTGCTTGTGAGACTTATCTGCTGTCCTGTTAACTTTTTTTCAAAGGGTATTCTAATGTCTCTCCTCTCATTTCTTCATGCCCTACCAAAAACACCAAGGCTTAACAAGAAGGCTGAACAAAAATTGAAAAGTCAGGAAGCCACCTCCATACTTGGATACTGCCAGAAAAAAGCATCCCTGCAGGACAGCCCACTTCCCAACATCGATGCAGCCTTAGAACACGATTTTAAGGTTACTTCAAGGTCGCTGATGGGGAGGTGCTGCTAGAGGCTATGTGGTAGTGGAGCAACTCAGTTCTCGCTCTAAATGGAGTCTTTGATGTTTCCTAGTAAGTAACCAACCTGCAGGTGTCCCCAGAAAGCAGCATGGTCGAAGAGCGGCTGGATGTCCACTGAAAATGCAGAAAGTTTCCTGTCGCAAAACCTGCATACAAACATTTGCGATGGGATTTGCGCGCAAACCGTGGATGTGCTGCAGATGTTGCCGGAGGGAAGTGTGGTGGTGGAACGGCTCACCGCCCAATGTGAAGCTGTTGTCAACCACCTCAGGGACACAACCTCTGGCAGGGTGTCTGTGGCACGTATGGAACTGTACTTCAAGCTGGACTCAAACAACAGGTAGTCGATTTGCTTCAAGGATCACGTCTGGCTGCATTATTGCAACTGTGCACCGTCTGCATAAAGAATGTGCCCCAACATATCCTCTTTTAGCCTCAAAAAAGGTGCATGGCTTTGGCATTTCTTGGGGTGCATCTCCAACACAGTCAACACTCAGGAAATGCCTGGTGCACTGCAACACACCCCAACTCAAATGAGCAGCATTTGTCATAGCATCCCAGCGTTTCAACAGCATGATGCTCCGCACTGTCTTCTTGCAGAATATGGCTGATGTACTGCAACACTTTGCGGCTTGACCGCACTGTGTTTGCTATTGATAGATCGCCCTCCATGCAAAGGGAGATGCCCCACCGCCAGTACTCATTGCAGGTGTGTGCTTGATGCGTACATTGTGGTTCAATGAACAAGAGGTCTTATGAGCTGGAGCTCTTGGGTGCCTACCTCTTGTGTTCCATGGGTTAGTGCTGTGAGCGCTGCCTGTCCTGGACAGTCTTGCCCAAAAATGTGGATATTTATATCCCCTGCGCCGCTTGGTGTATATTGGTTGGTTCTGTGAGCGCCTCCTGCCCTGGAAAGGTCTTGCCACCTCATCAGCAGATGCAGACATTTGTCTTTCCTGCACCGTTTTGTGTTCAGTGACCAATACTGTGAGTGCCTCCTGAACACCTGGTCAGGAGATGCAGGCATTGTCTTCCCTCTGCCATTGAGTATCTAATGGCCGGTGATGTGAGCGCTTCCTGCCCTGAAGAAGTCTCAAACGCCTAGGCAGAAGATGCAGACATTGTCCTCCCTGTGACATTTTGTGTTTGATGGCTGGTGATGTTAGCACCTCCTGCCTTGGACACTTCTTGAACGCCTTAAGCAGATGCAGGCATTTGTCTTTCCTGCGCCGCAATTTTCCTCCTATGAATGAAATGCTTCCATGAGTTGAGTTGGGTTGACTAAATTTCCTTCATAAAAAGAGCTGCAAACTCACTAGTGCCCGGCACCAAACCCAAGCGCGCGGGTGTGAGCACACACACACACACACGCACACACATGCACCCATTGCAGGACCCCACACGTCACTCTGACAGCACGCGCATCAATTGGGATGACAACCCCTTCATGTGCGCCCTCACGGGCAAAAGTTGCTCTGGACGACAGCGTATGGATGTGAGTGAGGGCTCACTCATGTCTCATAACTTACGAAGAAGTGTAGGACGCTTGGTATCTGGCTGTGAGGAGGGCTCGCTTTTTAGGATTCAAGAGATCAGGACAACAGGCAGTGGATACGAGTGGGGGACAGCAAATAGAAAAGGAAGCATGGATTAAGAAAAGAAGAGCTGAGTAGAGCGGGTTGGATTGGAACAGAACTTTTTCAGGAACAGAACAGAACTTTTTCAGAGCAGAACATAGAATGGGTGCATATGTTTCTGTGATAGGATGGGGCAGGAATGCATTGACATATAAAAAAAGCAATGGCACTCCATAGACAGCATTGCATGGATGTGCGCTTGCAAGAACTCGATATTGGGAGTGGCAGCAGGCAGGCGTAAATGAGCAAGGCAGAAGATTAAGGCTTTCAGTAAAAATGAATATCTTCTGAACTCAGGCTTTAGGCTGGCAGCAGGGTGAAGAAGAAGCAGAAAATTTAAGCCTTTGTATTGAACCAAGAGATTGCTAACCTAGGATTGAGGCTGGCAGCAGGCGGAAGCAGAAGCATGAGGATAAGGCCTTCAGTCAAAACAGATGTCTGCTAGCCTGGGCTTTGAGGCTGGCAGCAAGCCGATAGCTGCTTGGTGCGTGCTCGCATGACAATGTTTGCGTGGCAGTGCTTGCATGACTGTGCTTGCGTGGCACATGCAATTTATATTTATCCATCTTCTCAATGAGATTTATTTACATCTAGTTACATATGTAGGCGGCATAGGTTGAATTTATTTTGTAGGTTATACAAAGATGCTGATAGCCTTCGTGTTTTAACAATCTACATTCTAATAGGATGTCTCCGCAGGTCTAAACATTTATTGTCACAGCTATGGTTTGACTAGTGCTGCATGGCAGTACTTGCATCCCTGCACAAACAAGACTCACTCAAAATTGTGGCGCATTGATACAGACTTGGTGATGCACGTTGAGATGAGAGGCAGATCTGGTGCACCTGGCAGGACGCCTATTATTGTCGTTCACCTAACGTGACTGCCGGCCGGTTCTTGACCTTATGGGAGATTTTAAACAATGAGATGCAATGCATGTAATGTGAACAGTAGATGTGCTCTGGGTGGCGAGGCATGAATATGTAAAAAGTAGGTGTTGGACATGAGCATACAGTGAGCAAAGTTGTTGGACAGCATGTGTCAACTGTAAAAAAACTTCATGTTTGCAATACTCAGTTTTAGAGGCGGTGAACTGTTTCTGCATTATGTGCAAGGGTGCATTAGGTTCCTAGACTCCGATTCTATCATTCAACACAATTCATTCAACACATTTTATTCAACACAAAATGGATGTAAGGTGCTTGTCCTGCTTGCAATAGATGGTCACTAAGGCAGTCCGAGGACTTGCAAGCCAATTGCGGGTGCCTGGCAGGACATGTGTGCATGGCTGTCCGCAGCTCGCTCAGTAAAAAATATTGTCCCAGAAGATTGGGGCAGATTGCAAAGAGGAGCAAATTCTTTCGTTTTGTGGATAGGGGCACTGGAAGGTGTAAAGGGTGGTGGGTTTACCAGACAGATACCACCAAGTCTGAAGCAAAAATTGTCCAGCCTGAAATTTGCACAGCCTTCCATCAGGAAATTTATAATCCTCATTAGATGAATGTAAAAATTAAGCAAACATTGGTCATCAGCCTTTAGTGTTGCAACACTAATTGGCACCAGCATAACTACAAAGATTTCCTTTTTTGCAGCTCCAGGTGCATGGTTTGCTCAAAGAGCAAAGGGGATGTGCACCTCTTTAGTTTGTACATATCTTTCCTTTCCCTTCATGCAGCTCCAGATGCTTGCTCCGCTCAAAAAGCTGCTTCTTCCGCTCAAAAAGCCAAATGGATGTGCACCTCTTTACCTTGGACATGTTTCTTTCCTTTCCCTCTCAAAGGACTGTCCACTGCACGCTGCATTGTATTTGCACCTCCTTGGTGTAAGAAAACAACACCGCAAGTCAGTAGCAAGGTATCGTCAGTCGCAAGGTATTGTGCAGGTCAGCTCAGGTGAGGGAAACAGAGTATATTGTACAGGCCTTGATGAAAGCAACAGTGCAGGTCATTTTGGGGGGAGCATTGCATTGCAGGTCAGCTCAGGTGAGGTCTAAACAGTGTACTGCAGGCCTAGACAAGCAACAGTGCAGGTCAGTTTGGGGGAAAGCATTGCATTGCAGGTCAGCTGCTGGCCACGTTCCGAGGGGCGTCCATTTGACCAACTCTGCCCGTTGTATCACCAAAAGTGAACCAGCCTTGGCTTTCTGTAAAACAACAACAACAATGCCCCTTGCAGGTCAGCTACAAGCTGCTCATCCAGGCTTGGTTCAGGGAGGTGGCAGAGCTCGCCAATGAGAACGACAGGATAGGTGCCCTAGACAACATACCCCCTGCAATTCGCCGAGCAAACCCAAACATCACGCGTGACTACTACCTCCGCATGCGCTCCCAGGTAGGGCATCATAATTGAGACAAGATCACCATAGGTAAAGATCAAGCTGGTGAAACAACTAAGTGCCCAATCCAATGGCACGCCTGGGAGTGTTTATCAAAGAGGAGGAGAGGTGCCAGCTGTCTTGGCAAACCTCAACCTCACAATGCGCTGCTCCTTGAATTCATCCCGCCTTTGTGCCCTGCCTTGCTTAGCCTCTTCAGGAGATACTTCAAATGGAGAGCAGTATTGCACACACTGTAACTGCTTTGTCCATACCTGTGCTGCCACTGCCTTTTACACACTCTTGCGCTTGCCAATTGGATGCATGCAAGAAAACAAAAAGTCTGCGACAGCCAAATAGGCTGCGTGCATTAAGGACGCTGTATGCATGTATGGAACAGTTCTATTGCTCCCACAGACCCCAAAGATCTGCTCCTGCCTCGTTGATTTCACAAAATAGGGAACAAATGCTCCCTTATTACTTGTGGCCAGCCTCCCTCTTGTTTTCTTCTTTGCTGCATTTTGCTTGAGTGGCATGCAGCCGTAATTTCTGAGGCTTAGAACGTTGCCATTCTGTCCTCCTGTTGCGATGCAGCAATTGCCTACACCAGAGAAACTCTTGCATTTCAAGCCTTGGTTTTGATTTGATTGGTTAGTTGAAGTCTTATACTTGACCTTCTTCAATCTCACGTTTTTCTCCTGCCACTGTGCTGTGCAGCCTGTTTTCCTCATGAAAACAGCACCTGTCAGTGCAGACGCTGCAGCCGAGTTGATACCCGCGGTGGCCACTGACTTGGCTCGGACCATTGCGCGCCCCACATCAGAGCTTGCAAAGTAAGAAGCGCTCCACATTAGAGCTTGGAAAGCAAGAAAGCTGGGGTGGACTGCAAAACAAGAAAGGAAAGGGTGCTGCAAAGGCAAAAAGAACTGAGCACTGCACTCTTGTCAAGCACTGCGCTCTTGTCAAGCACTGCACTCCTTCTGTGAAGTCAGGCTGCGTGAAGAGAGCCAAGGCTTCCCTTGACCTTCAGCATTTGCGTTGTGCGCTTCCTCTGGATTGTGCAGGAGCTCATGACAATTAAAGGCTCTTTACCTCCATGACTTTTGTCCTGGCTTTGATGCTCAGGTCCACTCCTGCTGCTCTGTCCCATATTAAAAAGACTTCCAATCACAATGAGAATGGCAAAAATTTTAAAAGGTTTAATGCTAACAAGTTACGTGTTGCTGCCCTGAGCCATCCCAAACAATTTTGGGGGGATGGTCAGAATGGCAAGATGAAAACGATGCTTGTATGACAGTCATGCTGCCCTGTGCCTTCCCATAATCCCTTAATGGCGGTCAAAGTGGCAACATAACGACATTGATGATTGTACTCACAAGTCACGTGTTGCTGCCCCAAGCCAATCCTGTACTTTTCCTTGTGATGGTCAGAGTGGCAAAATTGAAATGGTTGTCGTACTGACAGGCGTGTGTTGCTGCCCTGCCCCATGCAAAACAGTTTCAATGGCATTCAGAGTGTGGAAGCACTGGTGATAGCATTGATGAGTCATGGTTTCTTGCCCTCTGCCTCATGGTTTCTTGCCCTCTGCCACGCAATACAGCATCCCATCCTGGCTGCCCGGCTTGCAGATGGAGGTAGTACTTATCAAAGCCTGGATGCTCAGAACATGCGTATTTAGGTCGCCCTCTGCAGTGCCAGCATGCAGTGCCACCTTAAAGTGCCAGCAGACGAGTTTGCTGATGATTGAGACGCGTCCAGCAGCACAGTGCCTTTGCATCTCAGTGGATGCATCTATTTGACAGCTCCACTCTTTCTGCCCTCGAACGCTTGTCGATACTTTTATCTGAACAATCTGCCTGCTATGCTTTTATATCCTAGGTTACATCTGTGGACATGATTTGCCTGCGCACACTTGTGTTTGCTGATGATCTCAAGCAGCGTGCACTTTCACCCCGGGTGGATACATCCATGATGATCCACTGGAGCAGCATGCCCATGCTTGCAGCCATGCTCACATTTTACCGCATACTCGCATGATGATCCACTGGAGCAGCATGCCCATGCTTGCAGCCCTGCTCACATGGCCGCATACTCGCATGTGCGTGTGCAAATGCACAAAAAAACGATTGCACACACACATGCACACACACACACACATACACACACACATGCACACACACACACACGCACACGCACACGCACACATGCACATGCACAGGTCAGCAGGTGGTGCTGCCTTGGCTGAGCCCATGCCCATCATTGCTGCTGCCCATGCGCGGGACCCCATGTCCTTGTCCTTTCACCGCCAACAGGTAAAGTCTTTTCTTTTTTTAAAATGTTCAAATCAAGGTGAGAGCGACCTTTTGAATGTCCCGGCCTAATACGTATTGTTGCACGGTAGCATTTGTCTGTTGGATACCTTGCTTTTGAGGCTATTTTAAAATCAAGATGTTAGGTTTATTTGCTGTGCAAATGGGCATAGCCGGTGTTCTGTGCTGTGATTTTCACAGTGCAGGCACTATGGAGTTGCAAAAAGGCCAGGCAGAATGCACCTTATCCTACCCTAAGCATTTGTGTCACGAAGGTTTCAATGAGGCCGAACAGCATGCATCCTATCCTCCCCAAAACTGTTGGCTTGGGAATTTGAATTTTGTTTGCACACGCACGCGTGCTCACACACACACACATACATACACGCGCGCGTAGAGAAATGGGGGCCAGCGCCGAGATGCACCCAGCTCTGTGCGCATGATAGCGGGGTCCATGGAGGATGATAATGGCTTGTTGTATGAGCCAGGGGCTGTGGTCCCCTCAGAGCTGATGCCACGACCAAAGTCGCCACCCGCCATGGTGCCTGTGTATGCGTCAGGGGCGACGCAAAGGTGGGCGCGGTGTGTGTGCGTGTGTTTGTGTGTATCTGTGTGTCTGCGTGTGTGTGTGTGCATGACCAATGTCGCCACCCGCCATGGTGCCTGTGTATCAGGGGCGATGCAAAGGTGGGCACGGTGTGTGTGTGTGTGTGTGTGTGTGTGTGTGTGTGTGTGTGTGTGTGTGTGTGTGTGTGTGTGTCTGCATGTGTGCGTGCCAGATTACCCAATAGTGCCTTTGGGTTGAAGGCAAGAGCAGTGAAAGTAACAGGGAAGAGGCCACTGAAGGTTTGTGCACACCGTTGGCCGGACCTAGTGTGTAGCCTTGCATTGCAGTCTTCTTCTTTTTTCTTTCACCAGCCCTCAAAGCAGACTTTTGATTTTCATTTGCCACTGAATATGTCAAAAATGCAAGACCGGCCCAGGATGTGCTGTCAGGTCGCAGTATTATGTGTCAATTGAGGATCCTTTGAAGGATCTAAATGTGTCCAAAGACGTTCTTCCTTTCAAAAGTACTAAAAAAGGGTTGAAATGATGTAAATAGAAATGCAAAGTTATAAAGGAAGAATGGTTCTGGTTGTATTCGGTGGTGATATTTGAAAAGGCTTGCAACCCTCTAAATGAGAATGACACCTCTTTGTTCATTCCTGATTTGACAGCTAATCTTTCCCACACAATTGTTTCTCACTTAGTTTTACGGTTTGCAGTCTTTGTCCATGCCAAGAAATGCTCAAAGCACACAAAGGGAACACGTACGCACGCGCGCACACACACACACTCACTCACACGTACTCGTCCATTGTGCGCACAATGCCTGTCAAGCAAGATAGCAGCTGGCTGTGGACACAAACTTTGGTCCAAAGCAGGCAAAGGGCGCGCACACACACGCACACACATACATACACACATATACACATACATACACACATACAAACACAAGCACACATGTCCTTTGTGCGCAGAATCCCAGCCAGGCAAGATGGCAGCCGGAGCGCCCGTCTGGCTGTGGACACGAGGCCCCTCTTACAAACAAACAATCTGGCTGGTGTGTGCATAGTGCCGTGTCTTCCTGCATTCTTAAACTGGCATGAGGCATTCTAAAACTGGCATGAGGCCCCTCTTACAAACAAGCAATCTGGCTGGTGTGTGCATAGTGCCGTGCCTTCCTGCATTTGAAAACTGGCATGAAGCATGAGGCATAGTGCCTTGTCTTCCTGCACCCTAGAACCGGCATGAGGCATTCTAAAATCGTTATGAGGCCCCTCTTACAAACAAACAATCTGGCTGGTATGTGCAAAGTAAAACCGGCATGAGTCAACTGCATGTATCAAGCACAGCTTGCTGAGCAAATATGAGTTTACTATGCTGTGTGTGTGCGCACACGTGTGTATCAAAGTATTATACTCGTGGAAATGATCTCTGTCTTTAACATGCAAAGTTGAGTCAACATGCAGGAGCAATTTTAGGATGTGTTTCAAGCAGCTGGGCTTGTGATCGCTTGTAATGTACTTTAAAAAGGGAATCTAGAAAATGTTATTTTCCATGTTTCAGGCATCTGGGCATGTGACCTCTTGTAATTGCTCTAAAATGCATTTGTGAAGCAAGCGAGCAGCAGGAGGGGCAGCAACTGTGCTGGCCCCACCAGCACTAGCTACGATGCATGACCACACTTATGCTTTGCATGCGCGCGCTTACACACATACACACACGCACACACACGCACGCGCACACACAAACACACACACGCACACACACACTCACGCACACTCACGCACACACACACACACACACACACACACACACACACACACACACACACACACACACACACACACACACACACACACGCGCGCACACACAAACACACGCATACACACACACTCCTCCAGGCCAGCAGTACCGCCTGTACAGCACCAGCCCTCAAGGCGTCATTGCTGCAAGCCCAGCACCCCCCACACTTGCGCCAGTAGCCCCTGCAACAGCTGCTTCCAGAACAGGTGGCAGAGGGGCTGGAGGTGCTGGACTCGGTATTCCTGCAGGCACTGATAAGGGGGCATCCCCTCTCAAGCCAAGAGCCAGCAGCAGCAGGTTGGTCAAAGGTCAAAAGCCTGCCTACACTGCTTGTTTACCTCAGAGATCCATGCGCGTGCGCATGCACACACATACACACACGCACACATACACACAGTGCCCCTTCACAGAAAAGCGTGCGACAAGCATTGTTCTTAGACGCCAAGTCCCGCTTAAATGAGAGAACTGTTGCCGCAATATTCACTCTCCTTGACTCCTCTTAAAAGTTGTTGCACCCTGTATCCCTCAAAAAGTTGACGAGCGTGACTGTCTCCACCATTCCAATGCTCTACTTGGGACTGTATCACAACTTTGCTCCTGCAGACCTGTTGCACAAAAGCCCCTGTTTGTCGCGCCGCCAAGGACGGTGCCCTTGCATGCGCCAAGGCAGTCGCAGCACTCCCCTGGGAGGGTGACCTTAGAGGAGGCAGCAGAGGTGTGTGTGTATGTGTGTGTGTGTGCTCTCAAAATGTGCTGAGCTTGTACCAGTTTTTTTCCCTCTAAAAAGCTGTTGACTCTTAAAACTGCATGCTTATCTATTGCACCTTGTTGTGCCAAAAATGGCTTTGTGCATGGATTTTTCAGCCTAGCCCATGGCTGCCCTCAGCGCCACGCTCAATGCATGCTTTTTGCAGGCGGAGCTCATGGCTGCCCTCAGCGCCACACACACTAAACCGCACCAGAGTATACATGTGTACATGCCACAGGTAAGCAAGCATGATGCATTGCTGCTACACTCCCCAAAACGCTGCCACCTTGTTTCGAGGTCAACCTCTTCTTCTGGAATGTTGTGACCATCATCATCATCATCATCATCATCATCATCATCTATTTCTGTCATTAAATTATGCTTGTTACAACTGTTCAGGCGCAAATTTGCTTCACCCTCCCTTTCTTTTTCATTACGGTGCAAGCTGGCAATAGGGTGCCACCTCAGGGTGCAACAAAACAGCAGACCCACCAAGTGTTTGACATCAGGGAGGCAAGCTCTTCTGAAAGTGTGAAAAATAGGCAGGAAGGCAGGCCCTTCTAACGGTGTCAAGTATGCGACAGAAAAGCAGGCCCTTCCGACAGTGTCAAAGTTGGGACAAAAAGGTAGGCCCTCCTGATAGTCAGGAACACGACAGGAAAGCAGGCCCTTCCGACAATGTCAAAGTTGGGACAAAAAGGTAGGCCCTCCTGATAGTCAGGAACACGACAGGAAAGCAGGCCCTTCCGACAGTGTCAAAGTTGGGACAGAAAGTTAGGCCCTCCTGATAGTCAGGAACACGACAGGAAAGCAGGCCCTTCCGACAGTGTCAAAGTTGGGACAGAAAGGTAGGCCCTCCTGATAGTCAGGAACACGACAGGAAAGCAGGCCCTTCCGACAGTGTCAAAGTTGGGACAGAAAGGTAGGCCCTCCTGATAGTCAGGAACACGACAGGAAAGCAGGCCCTTCTGGCAGTGTCGAGGATGCAAGTAAACGGCAGGCCCAAATTACACAGGTCTACCCAAAAGCACAGCATTGTCCAAAAGTCAGCTCAGCCAAGCTATGTGTGAAAATGAGGAGTTAATGCCCCGCTGCAAACTGAGTATGCTAAGTGGTTGAGGGTGCCTAAACTGGTGCTTCTGCATCAAAAAAGTGAGGGTGGGGCTCTAGGATTGAGCCATGGGCATTTTAGGTCATTTTTGACCACTTCCAGGAAAATGGGTGCCAAAACACCTGCCCTGGCCCAAATTCTGCCCATATTTTGGCTCTCAGGTAGGTTTTAGGTCAAGCCTGATCCTTCGGATTGAAAAAAAAGGGGGGGCAAATTTTGGTCCGGAGCACTTAGAGCATGGTCACCTGTGCGCACCTGCTAGGCAGAAGTGGTGTGAACAGGGAAACCAGGCAAGCACTGTGTTTGGCCACAACCTGAGTATGAGGACTTGTTCAGCATGCTTTCTAGGTATGCCTGCCGACTTTGGGGGCCCAGGTGAGCAGGGAGTGGCTCCTGGCGAGCAGTGACAGCTGGGCGTTTGACCAGATTATACCGCTCTGGTCAGCCTGCCTGAGCGTGTGCTCACTTGATAGACGCATGTTTTTGCACTTAAAGATAAATCTGGGCTAGTGGTACTTACTTATGAGAGCTTGGTTCTTTCAAATTTGAAGCTCCGTGCGCATTTCAAGTGGGCCAATTTTTATTTTATATTTTATTTAGTCTGGCAAAAGTGTCGCAACCCCAATTGGTGCAGTGGTTTGTCTGCTGTTTTTACTCGCCATTTTCCCTGCCAAAATCGAGGTCCGGGGAGCGATTTTCTGGACCCCCGCCCCAGCCCCCCGGACCCCCCAGGATGTGCTCCTGATAAAGTGCCCAGCCATCGCTGCTGGTCAGGTAAGCCGGGGGGGAGCTTCCTGGAGACCCCATTTTGGCAGGGGTTTTGCTTGATTTTTGGCCCCACACCCTGGGCACCCCCCGGCACAAACTGAGTATGCAGAGTTGCTAAGATAGGTCTAGACAAAGGTCCTGCATACTCAGAATCATCTGGTTGCAGTGGGGCATTAACTCAAACCTACTTGGCTAACCTGACCAAAAGCATGGCTCTGCTGGCTACAATGTACTTCCGTCCGCCGCCACTCTGTTTTGCAGACTTGCCCGCTGACTAACCCTGGTCCCAAATCCCAACCACATAGTCGACCTGGCTGCTGACCTTAATTGCTTCACAGGCCAAAAAGCGAGGCTCCGCCCGCGCAAACGACCCTGCGCTGTCGTCCTCCATAGCCCAAGACCTGGCAGGCAGCAAATCAGGCTTCAAAGGCACTGGCGCCAAGGTGTGTCCCATTGTTCGTGGTGATGGGTTCTGGGACATGGTTATTTAAGTCCTTGGACCTTGCCAGAGCATGCTAGCTTCAAATGACCCCTCCTTGGAATGCATGGACTTAGACATTGAGGTCTCGTGAGCATGTGGAGAGATTGTGAAGCAGCTCTGTATCAAAGAACAAGGGAATTACCTCCTGGGCTGAGGCACTCAAAGGAATGATGGCACTCCCAGGGATTGTTCATTGTGGCCTGCAGAGCTCCTCCGTGCTGCTTCCACAATAAAAAGAGGCAGACAGACAGGTTGCCAGCCTTTTTTTTCTGGCTGAGTTGTACGGGATTGACAGGGCAGACCAGGCATCCAAGAAAGAAAGAGAGAGAGAGAGAGAGAGAGAGAGAGAGAGAGAGAGAGAGAGAGAGAGAGAGAGAGAGAGAGAGAGAGAGAGAGAGAGAGAGAGAGAGAGAGAGAGAGAGAGAGGGAGAAAGAAAGAGAGAAAGAAAGAAAGAATGAATGAAAGAAAGAGAAGAAAGAAAGAGAAGAATGAAAGAGAAGAAAGAGAAGAAAAGCTACGTGGACAAGTGAAAGCACTCCATCAATTAAAGAGAAGAGCAGGTCAGATCAGGTATCCAAGGAAAAAAAAGAGAAGAAAATAAAGGATGAATGAAAGGAAAAGAATGTGCCAGCCAAACAGATGCTGTACACATTAAGGATCCAGGCAGGCTTATGGTTTTATTGCGTGAAACATCTCGATGCAACTCAGTCATTCAGGCCGAGGCTTTTGCTTGCTTATCTAATGCAACCTAGTCATTCAGGCAAAGCTTGCTTGCTGATCTAATGCAACCTAGTCATTCAGGCAAAGCTTGCTTGCTGATCTAATGCAACTCAATCATTCAACCGTAGGCTTGCTTGCTGATTCAATGCAACTCAGTCATTCAGGCTGAGGTTTTGTTGCTGATCCAATGCAACGCAGTCACGCAGGCAAAGGTTTTTGCTTGCTGATCCAATGCAACGCAGTCACGCAGGCAAAGGTTTTTGCTTGCTGATCCAATGCAACGCAGCCACGCAGGCAAAGGTTTTTGCTTGCTGATCCACTGTGCAGGGTGGAACGCAGAGCCTGCAAGCCATGAAGGATGCATATGCTTCTGCAGAGGCAACCACGCAAGAGCTTCTGGCCCAGGTACGTGCGAGCAACACGCATGTGTGTGTGTGTGTAGGGATTGGGGGGAAATGGGCTTGCATTGGATGACCGGCACATCAAATACCCACAAAGAGAACACTTCTTGATGCCAAAGGCCCAAAAGATTCATGCCCTGTTCCAAAGCTCATGGATCCTACATCTTTGTACTCTGGAAGAGCTTGCATTATGTTGTGCAGGTTCCTGACAGTCAATCTTTTGGCCAGATCTGATGCTTGATACCTCTTGAAAGCAAGGGCGTGGTTGAAGGGAGTGAACAAATGTCATTGGGCAATCAATAGCATTCGACACCAATTACCAGCAGTTTCGTATGATGCGGTACATCAAGAGAAAGATGTATTTTATCTTCATAAACACATACATGATTTTTGCATTTTTTTACGCCAAGTTTAACATCGTAGGGTCATAGCCCGGAGGTTTAAGAAGAGTGTGCATGCCACCTCAGAGATGGTTCATCTTCTTTCAGCACAAGTCTTAGCAGCAGCTGTGTTGCATCAAAAATCATGTGTCTCTTTGTGTTGGGGGGACATGCAGGCACATGAGATCCTGAGGGAACCAGGGCCACCAGCAAAGCCCATCTCCACTGCCAACAGCACCACCAACGGGATCCAGGGGAGTGGAGAGCAGACTATGCCTGTCACTAATGGTGACCCCTCGCGCCCTCCAAGCAGTGGTAGGCGAGCAGTTGTAGGGGGAGGAGAGGCAGGGCCCGAGAAGGGTGGGTCAGAAGGTGTGGGGGCCCAAGGAGAAGGGTCGACTGGGGCAGAGGGTGCGGGGAGCAAGGGTAGAGGGTCGACTGAGGCAGAGGGCATGGGGAACAAGGGTGGAGGGTCAACTGGGGAGTCAGGGGGAGCAGAGGGTGTGGGTGGCAATAGCTTCACAAATGATGAGCATGCGCTGTTGTCTGAAGCCCTAATGGAGAAGTCACAGTGAGCCAAGGGGGGGGGGGATAGGCACAGCTTGGGAAGCTAAATGATCGTGTGTTTGTGTGTGTGTGCGCGCGCACGCACGTGTGTCTCTGCTGGCGTGCTTATGTGCTGGTGTATTGCTTGGTGGTACTTTGAAGAATGTGTGCCCTAGCTTGTGATTATGGACTCCTCACTGACACCTATGCAATATGTGTGCACTCATAAATAGGGATCGGCGTTGGCCTATAGCGCGATATCGCGTATAGCGCGATATAGCGCGATATCGCGCTATACAATTTTGAAATATAGCGCGTGCTAAAATGTAATACGTTAAAATCAACCATTTACTGCGTCCGCAGCACCTCAGCAATCGGGCACAAACCAAGGAATTCGCTGTTCTTACATCCAAGGGTAATTGTGCAATATGGAAAGCCACTAGGGAGGAGCAAGAGCCTGGCAACACCCTGGAGAAGAGGCGTGGGGGCCACCCAGCCACACCCAGCCACCCAGCCACACACGCGCACACATACACACACACACACACACGCACACATGCACACGCACGCAGACACACACACACACGCGCACACACACACACACACACGCACACATGTACACGCACGCAGACACACACACACACACACATGCAGACACACACACACACACACAACATGCGCACGCGCACGCTTGCACCCCTGTGTGCATGCACACACCAGCACGCATGGTAGCATGCATAAGTGCGTGCTCATACGTGGCATTGAGGGTATGCATGCACGTGCAGGCCCGCATGCGCACACACAGGCGCGCAAACATGCAGGAGCGCATACACACAGGAGCGCACACATTTATCCACACACACGCTGGCAAAAATGGGCAGGCAGGCACACAGGCACGCTCAAAACACAGGCCGCGTGGGCATGCACACACAGCCACACACAGCCACACACACACGCACGCACGCACGCACGCACACACACACACACACACACACACACACACACACACACACACACACACACACACACACACACACACATGCACACAAGCTATTATGGGCTGTCCTGCAAAGGGAAGGGCAGGGCCAAGGGGATGTATGGCCATGAGGGAGTGGGCACACCTGTAGTAGGTCATTTGGCCTGAGCAGATATAGCGCTATATTTTGGCCCAGAGGCGTCCAGAGCTCGACAGGATTGTTTCCTGGCTCTCCCTTTTTGCAAGGGAGCATTGTACACGGTGCCCCACCAGCCCGCCGAGTCTGATGCCGAAACTCGATCCGCGAGGGGGGTTTCTGGCATTATATAGCGTTTCAATATAGCGCCATATAGCGCGATATCGCGATATCGCGTTACATCGCGCTATAGGTTTGGCTCATATAGCGCGATACGCCGATCCCTACTCATAAACGTAGATGCTTTGAATCAGGAATGGATGCGCTTGGCGCACGCGCGCAGGCACCCTTGCATTTGCTCGATGAGGACCATGATGATGTGCCTATCTAAACCTTGTAAAGAAAAGAAACTGCGTAGGCAGTGAAAACACCTCCAAAATCAATTAAGGATAAGATAGGGTTACATAGCTGTACCTGCCTACAAGGGCAGCTTAACTGAAGCAAAAAGGTGCCTGTAACCAAACCAAGCCAAACTTGTGAACAACTGGAGATGTGTCATCTGGAGAAGGACTCCTTCTTGTCTCGGAGACAAGCCCTTGCACTGAGTTCAGATGTGCCAATTGCTTAAGAGAACACTGTCATCATCAGTTAAGGGAAAGAAGATACCTAGGGCCGAGGCAAGATCTATCCCCCCCACCAAGAGAAGAAGAAAAAATCAATGGGGGATCAGGAGGGTCATTAGCAGTGCCCCGTGCCTGGTCTAGTAGACAACATTAAAAAAAGTCTCCTCACAAGGTTTACAAGGATAAGGCCTTCAGTCAAGAAGTGCGACTGCTAGCCTGCTCATAAAAGGCAATCAATTCATGAAGGAAATAAGGAAGTTTGTTGTTGTTCTGGTTCAAAAAAGCAGACACATCATGAGATTCTGCCTGTGAGAAAAAGGGAGCATATTTCCTGCGGAGAGAGACCACCTGGGGATGTGTGCAATGGAAGAGGACATGTTGTTCATCCTGGACATCATCATCAGCCTCACAAAGGTCACAGTTTGGGGAAGAGCTGTGATTCCAAGTTGCTGTCTCATAGCGAAGGGTGTGAATGCGGAGTCTAAACCGAGCCACGCTGCGAATGACATCATGGGGGAGGTCAAGGAACATGTATTTGGGGAGACTATAAGGAGAATGCATAACCAAGGCTCTTTTAGTAGGAGGAGCGCACCACTGGTGATAGGTCAAGCGTTTACTGTTGCGCTCTCTAGGGTGTATGCTGGAAAAAAGGCTCCCAATATTGTAGATGCCTGGTCCTGAGATCTACAACAAAACGACTAAGATCAATGGGCTCACAATTCAGCAGCTTCTGTTTGAAAATATGGGAGTGTGCCAAACCATCCATGGCTGATAGAATATGGGAAGACCAGCAATCATCAGATCTCGAGCTCAGCCGCATGTCGGCCTGCAACATCTTTTTCATTGTGGAGCTGTTGCATCGTGTCAAGGAGTTGTAAAGACGCATTGCTGCCCGGAACCAATTGAATTGTAAGGGCTCCAGACCACATTCCCGCATGATGCACCAAGAGGGAGTAGTGCCACTGAACCCCAAAGTTCTTTTAAGCACTGTTAGTAGCCACTTCTGTATGGGATTGTCCATCTCTTTGCCTTGCCGAAGGTAAGGGGTAGCCCAGATCTGACTTGCATACATGCCAGCAGGGATTGCATACGTCTTGAGGAGCCAAATCTGGGCGTTTAATCTGTTGGCAAGGTCGTGCTCCTGAACAAACCTTTTGACTCGGAAAGCACCAGCTGTGAATGGTCTCAACGCTGCATCGGCCGCAACATCCAGATTGATTGTTTTGTAACACACCATGCCGAGATATTTGAAAGTATCTGTGTAGGGGAGCTGCGTACCATCAAAGTAAAGTGGGGGCAGATTATCAGACCTGGAATTGAAGCACATCACCTCAGATTTCAATGTGTTGATAGTTAGCGATTTCCTTTGAACATAGGCTCTCAATTTTTTTAGCATGGTCTGCACGTTGGTATGGTCATTGGACATGAGAGAGAGGTCATCAGCGAACAGTAAGTGAGTCACCATGAAATTGGGAATACCGGTGAGCGCACCCTGCATCCCTTCAGCCAGACAGTCAATGTCGTTCAAGCAAATTGAAAACAGCAAGGGGGAGAGAGGGCACCCTTGTTTGACCCCAAATGATGGCTGCACATTTGCTCTCTTGTCCCCATCCAGCAGCGTGTACTCATCCTCATGGTATAAGTCTTTCATGATAGAGACAATGTGGTTTGGCATCTGACAGTTGTGTAAATGTTCCCACAGCTTGCTCCTTGGGATGGAATCATAAGCTTGCTTGAAGTCGATGAAAGCAGTGTACAATCGTGATGATCCCCCTTGAACTTTCTGAGCTGCATCTCACAAGTGCCGCAGGATGAACAGGGGTTGCAGTGTACTACGGCCCGGGTAGAAACCAAACTGTGTGTCCGGAATTTTGTTGTGTTGGCTACACCAGTCTTAAATCATGGAGCGCAGCAGGTTGGCATACAGTCTGTACAGCGTGCCACTCACTGCAATCATCCTGTAATTCCCTAGCAAGTTTATAAGCGCACTGAACAGAATGAGCATGAAGCTTCAGAGCAAGCTTAGTGGCTGTATGAGAGTCAAGACCAAGCTCTTGAAGGAGCTCCTAAGTGTGTAGTGTAAATGACTCCGCCAGCACCTAACAGGTTCATTCCATTCAATGTGGTAAGGAAGTGACTTCCAGTCATACCATGGTATGAAGGGTAACTCGAGCTGAGGCCCTAGAGATGGTCACATAGGTTACAGATGACAGGACAAAGAAAGCCTTCAGTCAAAACGACTGACTGCTAGCCTGTACTACATGTAGTACATACAAGAACAAGTTCATGTAAGGGAGGATAAAGCTTGTTGTTATCCTGATTCATGAAGGAAAACATATCAATAGACTGTATCTGGTGAATGGCAAGCAGGTAAGGAGCCACCTGAGAAGAAGGGTGGGAGAGAGGGAGGAGAGAGCCAGAGAACAAGGAAGCATACTTAAGCCAGAGAGAACAGACCTAGGGGTGAGTGCATTTGAAAATAACATGTTATTCATCCTGCACATTATCTTGGGCATCACAAAGATAACAGGTATAGGAGAACAGCAACTTTGAGAGTATGGACAAGAAGACAAAATCGTGCCACGTTGCGTACGACGTGCTTGGATAAGTCCAGGTATAGGTATCTGGGCAGGATATAAGGGCAATATGTGACTTGCGCGCTCTTGGAGCACACCAGTGATGACTGGTAGATTTTTTGCTGTTGAGGTCTCGAGGATGATAAGGAGAAAACTCTCTCCAGTATGCCACACTTCAGCACCATAGCCAACCCATCCCACCTACCTACCTACCTACCCCGCCATGGGAGTGACTGGCCGAAGGCTGATCTCATTGTAAAACCTGTATGGATAAGCTGCACACGTTGCCAGGTACAGTTATGAAACCCTTCCCTTTAAAGGAATGGAAATTTCCATTCCTGTCTACGTAAGCAGGTAGCTCAGCTCAAGACATTATTTCCACACCCAGTTGACATTTATTCACAAGTTTGGTTTGGTTTCAGGCACCTTTTTGCTTCAGTTCAGCTGCCCCCGTATGCAGGTGCAGCTGTAACCCTTTCCTTTCCTTAAATGACTCATTCCATCCCATACACTTATCAAATAGCTTGCACCAGATGCGCTCTTGAGAAATTTTCATCCAATTATCATCACCGAGATCAGGCAGGGGGCACTACTCTGAGTCAGCAGTAGTGAGCGTCAAACCCACCTTACCCCCGGGGTCCACCTACAGGGCCTGTAGACCTCTTTCATTTTTTCTTCCCTTGGTGCGTTGGATAGGCGGTGCCTTGGAGTTTGGCATCCTCAATTCCTTTGTTGGTGTGTATGTACCATGCTCTGGCTGACTAAAGCATATGCTCTCCCTGCTAGCATGTATGCATGCCAGATTTGGGGCACTAGATTTATGAAAGAAGGAGCTGAAATGGATTGTCCTTTGCAAACTGTACATCTGTGCTTACTGAAGCGTATCCTTGGGGTAAAGCGCACCACTCCTAATTGGTCTGTACTGCGTGAGTGTGGGCATGAACCTTTACAGTTCTATTGGTTTCGTGCAGCAGTTAGGTTTTACAATGCTTTACTGCGCAGCAACAGCACTACACTCAGTAAGGTACTGCAAGCAGATGTTGAAATGAGCAGTCTCTCCCATAAATGTTGGACTTCAGAATTTTTGGCTGCCTGCACAGGCTTGGACAGGTGCAACGTGTTTACTCATTGTGTTCGGTCAAGGCAGCCTATAGCCATGAGGGAGTTTGTTGTTGATCTGAGAAAAAGGCTGCGAGGTGTGTGGAATGCTGATGCCTTGGCAGAACATGGTGACCACACAAACAAATTAGCCAAATATCATCACTGGATGGCACTTCCTTTGAGACCCTTGTCTGTTCATGGTGCGCCCTTTTCTGTCCCCAGGTATTTGCATCTTGATTTGGGCAAGCGCACGCTAAGAAACATAGCACGTTTTCGCTTACATGCTCATAATTTAAGAGTTGAGACATCACTTTGGCAGGAGCACACATCAACTTGTGATAAATGTGAACAAGGACTCCAAGACGAAAAGCATGCCGTGTTCCTTTGTTCTTGCGCTTCTGTGTGCTCTCTTCGAAGGGATTATGCACAGCTATTTTCTGACTTCCCCTCGTCTTATATAATTTTTCTGGACGATTCAGGCACTTTCTACTATTCTCAAGCTAGCTCTGAGGATGCTATTCATTTCTTGCAGAAGCAAACAAATGACACTTATCGTTTTATTTCCGATCTCATGGATATTTTTTGTGCAGTTGGAACAGTTGAGCAGACCGAGCAGCCTAACTACCTGGCTGAAGGTCAAACCCCATTGTAACTCATTGTATGTATGTAATATTTTTGCTGTGTGTGTGGTCCTTTTTTTCCCCTTTGGCATCCACAATTTCTCGGGGTACGCGGGGTTCCGCGACAGCAGCAATGCAGCACAAGCACTCCTGGTACAGAAGAAGACGCGCCTGCAGAATGCGCTGGTGGACCTGGCCATACAGCTGCAGCAATTGGGCCGAGGACAGTGTGGGTATGGGGAGAAACTGGTTGTGCAAGTCAGGGGAAAAGCAATCGTGGTCAAACTTGGTGAGGGGGAGCTGGTTCCCTACCCCTTCCGCCAGCACCTGCCTTCAGGCCGCATCCCCAGCCCTGGCGAGCCCTTCCTGCACCTCAATGCTGGCCGACTGGGGCAGCAGCTCAAGCAGCTACTCAAGCCTCCTCCGCCCTCACCAGCAGCAGCAGCAGCAGCAGCAAGGCCAGCAGCACAAGCACCTACTTCGCCTGCCTCACCACCAGCACAAACAGCAGCAGCAGGAACGACAGCAGCAGGAGTGACAGCAGCTGCAGCAAGCGGAGCCCCAGTCACTCCCACCAAGCGGAAGCGCACCAGCCAAGAGCCCAACCCTGTCCAGCACCAACACTGCCCTCCCCCAGCAGCAGGAGCAGCAGCACCAGTACGCATGCATGCAGGTACCTTTGGAGGAGCCATGAGGCAAGGACAAACTGCAGACCAAGAGACCCGAGTTCGAGCACACAAGGCTGCGCAGGCAAAAGAAGCAACATGGGTCCCTAATAGGAGGTATGGAGGGGTGTATGGAGGTCCTCAAGGGCCGTCCATACCCCGTGCCATGTCTTGGAGAGATTACAGAGGGTACTTATCTGCTGAAGAGATTCAAGCAAGGCAACGCAGTTGATACCTTCTTTGACATGTGCACTCACCAGGCTGTATCGGCAGTTACCCTTTCTGAAGCATTGCATTGCATCTTAAACAGTGGATGCTGAGAACTGAAGTGCTAAGCAGAACATAACACTTTTACTATGGCCTCTTGGACCTTTTTCAGAGCGATGCTGTTCTCAAACTTTCTGTGCTTCTTGTGGAAACGCAAAAGTGTATTTTCCTGACACTACAGCCTTATGGAGTTTTTTGTGCTTGGCTTTGCGTGCTTGTTTCATTGAGAGTGACAGTGTGTGTGATTTTTACAGTTGACACTTCTGAACTCAGCTCAAGGCTTTCAGTTGACATTTACACAAGTTTAGTTTGGTTTGGTTACAGGCACCTTTTGCTTCAGCTAAGCTGCCCTTGTAGGCAGGTACAGCTATGTAACCCTATCCTATCCTATCCACAATTTCTCAGCTGATGTGTGGAGCATTTTTGATTTTTACGTGGTCCTTCTTTTCTTTTCCCTTTCAGGCACTTCAGAACTCAGCTCAAGGACCTGTTTCCTTCTCGAGTTAACACATTTTTTCACAATTTTGGCTTGATTTGGTTCCAGGCACCGTTTTGCTTCAGCTAGGCTGCCCTTTTAGGCAGGTACAGCTATGTAACCCTATCCTATCCTATCCTATCCTTTTCTCTTTTGCATGTTCAAATCTAAAGAAGAAGCACGAAAGCAAGATGAAGGGGTACAGTTCATTGAAAGAACTGCCTCACTATTTGTACAAAAATATGATAACATGATCAAAGCTCGGAAGCCAAGAAGCTGAGTCCTAAATGTTCCTGCCGGGTCAAGGAGCATGACGTGCTGCTTTGCTTGTCCAACTCATGCAGCCGTGCACTCCTGCAGATTGACAAGGATGCATGCACAACCGCCACGGCAATGCTCTGGAAACACGGCTGCCCACACAGGCAGGTACAGCTATGTAAACCCTTAAGTAGGGCAGCTTAATCAAGGCACTGGTGCGTCATGTATGTCACAAAATGGCAAACAGCATTGTAAACACTACAGCCTTGGAACAAAAGCCAAGGGAGGAATGCAGTGCCAAAAAAACCTTGTCCAAGCCAAACAATGCAGCTACACCTGCTAAAGCAGGGAGCAACACAGCGAAAAATGGCGTCAAGTTAGGCAGACATAGTTTGTTTCAAAGAGGATGGGGCATGTGGGCACCGGTGAAGCGATGGATGGCAGCCATTGCACACACACACACACACACACACACACACACACACACACACACACACACACACACACAGCACAGCACACACATCCACAGCAGTACCACTGAATCCATAAATGCGGGCGTATTCCAAAAAGGGGCGACCTTCCCCTGAAGTTCTGAGGATCTGATTGGGATTCCACACAGAGAAGCTGCACTGTTTGCTCGGTGGCCACAGGACCATAGCCCCAGGAATCACACCACCTGCAGCCCCTGGATTCACACCCCCTGCAGTCACACCCCCTGCATCTCCCGCAGTCACACCATCTGCACAGGGCCTGCACAACGCAGGTGCTTTGCTCATCAACGCTTGTCTCACCAACTGCACAAAGCGTTGCCTGTTCAGTGGCCTTCCTCAAACCGCATCCCCTACGATTAACCATCCTGCACGAGATCTGTACAAAGCAGGCGCACCGCTTTATACATTGGCTGCTTATAATAATAGGATCCCTCCTGGCACTTTTCCCCCTGAACCCAGCTCTGCGCACTGAGGAATTGTACCCCTGACAGGAGAACATCAGAGGCACATTGGAAAGCAGCTGCACAGTCTGTCTCACGTACAACGTGTTTCAGTTTGCACCCATTCTGAGGGTGTGTACCAGCAAGCCCACTCAGCCTGAGCAGGCCTGCTACACCTTAACTGCAACTTGGCAGCATCCCTGCCCCCCTTAGCCGCTACTCGGTAGCTCAGTGGCCGCCTCCCGAGGTCTGCATCCCCAGCAGACGCACGAAGTCGACCCACAGCAGAGAGCCCAGGAAGGTGTTGCCGGTGCGCAGAATGAGGGACAGCACATGGCACAGCTGCGGCTGGCCGGCCAGCAGCGTCTCAATGCCGCGCTCCTCAATTACACCTGCAGTGTGTGTGTGTGTGTGTGTGTGTGTGTGTGTGTGTGTGTGTGTGTGTGTGTGTGTGTGTGTGTGTGTGTGTGTGTGTGTGTGCATGTATGTGTATGTGTGTGTATGCATGTATGTGTGTGTGTGTGTGTGTGTGTGTGCGCGCGCGTGCGTGTGTCCAGAAAGAGCTCAGGTCAATAGATTGGGATGCCACAAGCAAACACAAGAGCGCACGCCACTCACCAGCAATGACTTGGTACCGCAGGTTGCTGGACACGGCCATATAGACCCCATAGGTTGCACTGGTGCCCAACACATCTTGGGCGGGGTTAGGGGGGAGGAAGCTGGGGTCCAGCACCTGGCGCAGCCCAATCAGGCCATTGGTCATGCCCACGCCTGCAGAGGTTCGATTTGAAAATGACAGTGAGTACATTCAAGCTAGGCAGGAGAATGCAACAGAGGCGATGGGCAAGAAGCTGGGTGCAGAGCCTGGCGCAGCCCAATCAGGCCGTCAGTCATGCCCACACCTGCAGAAGTTGCAATGAGAAGTTGCAATGAGAACGCAAGCGTGACCGTCCTCATGCTACAGGAGGAAGAAAACCGCAGCAATGGCCATGGGCATGAAGCTGGGGTCCTCCTTTCCAGACTGCATGCCTGGGGACTCACATGCTGATAACAAGTTGATAACTCGTTATCAGCATGTGTGCATCGTGGTAGGTCTCAGTCCCAGTACAGCTCATACACCTGCCGCACAGCTCTTTTAAAAAATGTGTGCAGGCAAACTCTGTACCGCAGCTAGGGTTGGCCAATTCCGTATAAATGCACCGTATGCATCAGCTTTTTGGCAGAGAAAAAAAAGAAATACAATATACATGGCATATAACGTACTACTTTTCAATCATCCCGCAAAAATAATGTTTTTGAGGGGTGCGGGATGAGTGCGGGACGACCTGAAAATAATTAATTTAAGGAGCTGCGGGAAAGTGTGGGACAGTGAAAATAAATATATTTGAGAATTCTAACGATTAACATGGGGAATGCTGGCCCTGCGCGATAGTGCGGGATTGTAAAAAATATTTAATGAGAGGGGTGCGGGATTGGTGCGGGATTGTGAAAATAATTATTTGTTTTTGGGGTGCGGGATGATCACCTGGTAGTACGGTATGTATGGAGTTGGCCAACCTTACACATAGCAAACTTTGAGCCGTTAAGTTCCAGGAACCAGATTCCTGCGCTCCTCACGGCCCAACATTTTACCTCACTCCTCCCAATCCACATCGCAAACTTTGAGCCGTTAAGTTCCAGGAACCAGATTCCTGCGCTCCTCACGGCCCAACACTATACCTCACTCCTCCCAACCCACATGGCAGGTGTGCAAAGAACTATGACCCGGAAGCCATCGCTTGCAAGGAGATAAATTTCTGAGCGCACACAAGCCCACACGGGCGTCGTTCCTGACACAGACACACACACAGCCCACACAGTGTCATTCCTGACACACACAGCCTATATACTGCCCTGCCATACAAACACACGGCCTATATACTGCCCTGACACACACACAGCCCACACACACACACACACACACACACACACACACAGCCCACACTGCATGAGTCCTACCACGTTCACGCGGCTTCCACAGCGTCAGTCCTGCCAACCCACCTAGCAAGCTGGCAAAGAAGCCGACGCCCAACAGCTTCAGGCCATTGCGGGCAATGGCACCAAATCTCTGTCCCAAGGAGAAGGGGTCTGTCCCAGGTCGCACTTTCTGGAAGGCGTTGTCGGGGCAGTTGGCAAAGAAGTCCAGGATCTTGTTGCTGCTGACCTTCTTGGGCCTGGGAAAAGATGATCCAAAAGGCTCAAGAGTCGACGTGCGGAACTAGCTTGAAAAAGCACGTTTTCCCGCCAAAATTGTATGCGAAACAGCTTCTGAGCCACGCACAGCATCTCCACATGCCAATTTGTTTTCAAACCAATCTCAACGCTTGGGACAGCAAAACATGTTGAGTGTGCCCGAGGCACACATGGAGGTGCATTTAGGGCCTGTAAGTGCAGATGGCCGTACTTGGGGGGTCCAGCCATGAAGTTAAAGAACCAAGGAACAGGCAATATTTGAGCATCATATAAAAAAATTGACCATGGCATAACACAATGAAATGTCTGTGTACAGATAGCAATTTCATAGTTCAGGTACCAGGGCTACATCTGTAAGGGAACTGGCAGCACTTACGCGTATGACAAGGTGGGTGCTGGTAACCACGTCCTGCAGGAGACAGACATTTGCATAAAGCGAACAGGAGTGAGCCAGATGATGATGATGATAATGTGTGTGTGTGTGTGTGTGTGTGCGCGCGTGCGTATTAAAATGGACAAAATGAGCATGAGGACAAGTGCCTCCTTTCAGCACCACACACGTGTGCGTTGCGTTTTTTTTCCTGCAAGGTTCCTGGCCTGCGCATGCTGAGCCAAAGCGTGCGTGAGCCCGTTGGCAGTGCAGCAACAAAAACTCTTGCAACATTATTTTCATCAATTAATCGCGCTACGGTAAGGTATATGTGTGCAATGATGGCCACAGCAATCTGATGTGATAAGTTGGAACGCGACGCGACTGATGCTGTTATTACACTAAATTACACTGCATGTCTACATGTAATGATGGCCATAACAATGTTATGTAATTTAATACATCATCAGTCGCTTAACATTTCAACCAAGGAGCACATCACCCTAGCATGCCATGCAAGCCTGCTCGGTCATTGCTTCCTCAACTTGACTGAGTTGCTGTCCTCTTGAGCCAAGCAGGCGCCTACTCCTGGCCATCGTGCCACACCACACATATGAACCTACACATTCCACCGCGCCGGCGCACAAGGCTGAGAAGCCTAGTTGGCCTTCGCACTCACAGCGTGAAGCCTGCAAGGGTGGCTATAATAATGTTGGCTGCCACTGCAACAAAATGTGCCGGCATACCAGGCCGAGAAGCCCAGTTAGTTTTCACACTTACAGCATGAAGTCAGCAATGATGGCCATGATGACGTTGGCTGCCACAAAATCAATCTCAGCACTGAAGTTCTCCTGGCGCTTTGCCTTCTCAGCGGTCAGCTGCATGCAGCAAGGGAAGCGCAGACAGCGCAGGACTGTGTGTGTGTACTCATGCACATTGCCTACGGAAAGATAGGGAGGGCGTGCTTACCACTTTATGTCACTGAGGCAGTCACCAGCGCAGGCTAGCAGTCAGATATAGCGATGCAATCTTACCTACCTACTCCCTTCTCTTCTGTTACCTGTAGCCTGATCTGTCATCTGCAGCGCAACACTGTGCAAGTGAGCAAGGTTCCCCACAGCGTGTGGGCGGGAAATAGGCCAAGGGACACCAATGGCTGGCATGAAGCAAATGTATGCTTTATCCAAGATGCCACAACCCTTGTTATGCCAAACTTTTCCTTAAGGTTGTGCCATCTGCTAAGCAAAAGCAATGGCACCCTACACGTTGGCACACCATCAAGGAGCACACTTTAAAATATACCATAGAATGCATGCATTCTATGCACCATAAAGATGCCATCAGTAAGCAGAGGCAACAACAGCCTGCTCGTAGGCACACCATAAACATTGGAGGACAATGTAGTTGCACGTGGGATAGCCTGCTTATGGGGCTTATCGTGGTAGGAAAAAGGCACACCCCAAGGAAGCAAAAGAGAAGGGCTGCGGTTGTTGGTACAATGCACATCCAGGCAAACTCCAAAGCACACAAGGCATGGTTGACCTCCTGCCCCCTCCCTCTCCCTAAAAACAAAACACAGAAACACAAACCCAACAACCAACACAAAAACACCTAGGTGCACATCCAGGCAAACTCCAAAGCACACAAGCCAGGCCGGCTTTCATTTATCTCCCTCCCTCTCCCAACACACACCTTCGTGCACACTCCAATGCCGCACTCAATGGCCACCTTTACAGGGAAGGAGGGGTCCCCTAGCAAGCGCTCGCGGAAACCTGAAGCACACATGCACACACACGGTCATTTATAGAATTTGACACGTGCACACTTAAGCTCATGTATGCTTTCCTTGGCCTTTACCAAATAGAGCCCGCAGTCCAGGTTTTCAGGCAAGGGTCTTGGGTAAATAAAGAGCGCATGTGCCCTGCATGTGCGCGAGCTGGTTTGAAGGCGTGTGCCTTCGATAAAAGCGACAGCTTTCAGTGGACGATGTGCAGGTGTGTTCAGCGAGCTCACTCACACGTGCCCAGCTAGCGCATTGGATGGTGCAGTGGTGAAAAGATGCGGCTGCTGCAGCCCTCATCAGCAATGTCACTCTTTCCTTTCCTTACAGCCCTCACGCTGAAGAGCCTCCGCAGAGCAACACCAAATGCCCATCATAAAACCAAACAGTGACTCTGGACCCACTTATTCCCACACGGATTGGCAGCGGCCTGTACACAAGCCGAGTTCCTTATTTCCTTCATGAATTGATTGCCTTTTATGAGCAGGCTAGCAGTCGCACTTCTTGACTGAAGGCCTCATCCTTGTAAACCTTGTACACAAGCCGAGCACTGCTTGAATCCCCAGCACCCACATCTCTCACTTTCAGCAGCAGTGAGTGTGTGTGCTAAAAAATGCATGCGCAAAAGCTGCCACTCAGTGACGTGTTCCTTGGTTATAATCCAATTCGTAATCTTAGCCTAGCAACCAGGCGTCTTGACCGATGGCTTCACTTGTTGGTAAAGTCAACCACTGCAAACTCAACCAAAAGCTGCCATCTGCGTTCCAAAGAGTCGGGCATTACTCCCCTTGACTCGATCAACACAGTGTCGTGAGCCAGGCTACGTGCACCACTAACCACTTGCATCCCATCTTCTTCTTGCAAGAGCCTGATGTAAGGAAGACGGGTTTTAAGTGATTGGTAATGCTCGTAGGATGGCTCGCGTCCTGAGGGTTTGCACTGAGCATGAGAGTAGCACATAAGGAGGCATTTGCTTGTGACTCCATGAGGGTACAGAGCGGCCACAGCCGGAACCCTCATGCCATGAGTCATGTCCATGGCATGGTGTGGTGTTGTGAGGCACCTACCGGCCGATCAGCCAGGTTCTCGGGCTGTAGGCCACCCCCCCCCTGTAACCCTTGTGGCACCTACTCAAGCAGGCAGGTACAGCTATGTAATCCTTTCCTTTCCTTTCCTACTTAACTTGACACCTTGACCACATTTTGTGAAGACTTTGGTGTTTCCTTTGTACTGCAGCCTTGCAGTCGTGCGCTTTGATTGATAGCTGCTCCCTTATATATAGCTTTGCTGGCTTTCACATCTTCATCAGCCTCAGCGATTGGCAAGAAGCAGGGCTTGCAGAGAGCTGCAAAATGAACTGTTCTTGACATTTGTGGTGCGGAACCTGGCTTGGCACACCCATCAGACCTCCTCTACAGGCACCCGGCTGGCTGTGCTTTCATATGGCTTTTGAAATTCAGTTGAACAATAAGTGAGCGTTTGGGGCTGCAATTGGTACAAGCATACACAAATGATAAGCGCACCCCCAAATGGATAAAGCCCACTGAGCAATGAGGATCTGACATCCCGACTGGCAATGCTGACAACCACTAGCAAAGCCTATGCCTCTGCCTCCAACAAAACCAATTCATTTTCCAAGCAAGCTCGTTGAGCTGCTTTGCCATGGACAAGTGGGGTGCCAGGCCTTCCAGCCACAATTGTTCCACCATGCGCATCAAACTCATGGTGCTGAGGCACTACTTTAATTCAAAACGGGTACACGTACGCCTACCAAATTAAATGGTGACAATTCAATTAGCCATCAGTAATAACACCGCGCTGAGGTAACCAGCTTGGAGGGAACTGACACAACTGTCCTGGCTCCCTCAGCACTGCAGTGCCACTCATGGAGCATCACTCCCTCAGCACTCATGCAGCATCCCGGCTTGGGAGCTATGTGGTGGACGATGACAAGGTCAATACAAATTGCATGACATGCTGTTGTCCCAATTTTACAGAACCATAACAATGCTGGCTAGTGGCAGCAGGGTTACCTTGGATGCCCCACACAAGCTTGATGAAGAAATTGGACTCCAGCTCCAGGAAGCGTTTCAAAATTTCAGGGGTGACCTGTGCAGCACGATAAATTGAAATGCAGCAAACAAATGGTTTGATTAGGCAACACTCTGCATGCATTAACAAAGTTACACCGGAGGCTCTACGGATTTGTGTCATTTGCACTCTATTTCAATAAGACTATGACTGAGGTCTTAAATCGCCCCCACTCATCCACACCGATACCCATACGTAAACACAGCACACCCACAGACCCACACCCACAGACGAAGCACACACTTGTACCCACATACACACACGCAGACGAAGGGCACTCTTATACGCACACATACACACACGTAGACGAAGGACACACTCATACACACACGCACGCACACACGCACGCGCAGATGTAGGGCACACTTATACTTACACCCACACACGCAAAGAAGAAACCACCCACCCACACGCAGAACACCCACTCACCAACACACATACACACGAACCCACACCCACACCCACTCACACGAACACATAACACACACACACACACACACACACACACACACACACACACACACACACACACACACAGGTGCATGCATGTGTACATCATCCACCCAACCACACAGCACCCACCCTGCCAGCAAGCAAGGCGCCCGCAAAATCGGGGGGAAAGGACTCCGCTGTCCTGCCAGCGGCCGCAAGTATGGCAGCAATCTTGGGGTCCATGGGCTGCCCACCTGACAAGTCAGGTAACAACCATTTTTTTATGTGCAGGTGCACACCACCGTCTTTTGATGGATTCATCAGCCCAAGTTCATGCAGCAATTGTGAAGACATCTGCTCCTCACCAGATGGTTGGCCCTTGCCATCGCCCCCTCCTCCTCCACCGCCCCCACCTCCTCCTGCACTGTCATTGATGCCACTGCTGCCCCCTCCACCGGCTGTACTGACGCCTGCCAAAGTTGTAAGGGCAGCAGGGCGAGGGTTATGCCAAGCTGGATGCAAGCGCACGGGATTTTTTCCCGCCCATCAATTTTGACTCGTTGCTTGCACGATTGCCACAAATCGTGGCACGTTCCACCAAGACGTACCCGCAGAGGAGGAGGACGCCGTTCTACAAGGCACTAGTTTCCTAGCTTCAGTGCTCGAACTGCTTTTCAACCCTACAATCGCGGGCGTCGCATTCCGTTGGGCAGCAGCACCAGCACCAGTGGAACCCTGCTCTGGTTTGGCTAAGCACGCGATGTTCACTCTGTGCAGCCTAGGGGCTGGACTATGCAATGAGCAGGCTGCAGGCTGCGTCGATTGACATTTTTGGAAGGCGCGCAGACACCCCGCCATTTTTCTTTATATAGCAAATTAAACTATGATGCCTCGCTCGAAGGCGATCGGTAGTGTAGCCCAATTTCGGCTCAAGAAACTCAAACAATTCACATGCTGATTAATTAGTTTAATGGTGAGTATCAGAAAAGTAAAAAAATGAGGTAAAAAACGGAAGAACGCCCAGTCCTTTGTTTCCCTTCCCAGCGATATGCTATCCAACCAACATAAACAGCGCCTCCCGGGCCTCCTGCTCCAGTGACTCAGCCTGTGCACGCTGCTGCTCCCTCACATTGGAATGCACCCCTTCGCACATGCGCACAAAGCCGGCTGCTGCCGCCCCCACGCGCGCTATTCGCTGCACTGCCCAAGCATCTAGCCCATTTGCAACCCCAATATGCCCGCTCCCTTGCTCACCCTGCGCCCTCTGTGTTCCTCCCTCAACAAACTTGTCCTTGCATGTGCAAGACCCGTCTGAATGCAAGCATCCACAGCCCCACCCTTGAACAGCTTCGCGGACCGCCTCCAGCAGCCCTGCGCCAACACTCTTGCAACCTGACCTGTGCATCCCTCCAGGACTGCTGCTCACACTCGCCCCTCCCTCAAATGGGTCGTGCGGTAAGCACTGCGCAGCCGCCACCTCACTGCTGGTGCTGGCAGTTACCGAGACAGCAGCTGCCGCATCTTTGGCCGCCTCACTGACCGCACCCAGCAGCGTGTCGGCACGCCGCGACAGGCCGTCACGCGCGCGCACGCCGTCGCCTGCCTGTGCTAGGGCCATTAGATGCAGCAGTGTCGCGCGCAGCTGGGCAAGCAGACCAGGTACATACCTGAGCGCAGGTGTGTTTCGATTTTTTAGAGCCCAGTCAGAGTACATATTTCCGAGGGCTGGGTACATGTACGCGCAAAAATGCACACACACGCACACATACACACACACACACACGCACACCTACACCTACACACACACACACACACACACACCTACACACACACACACACACACACACACACACACACACACACACACACACACACACACACACACACACACACACACACACACACACACACACACGCGCGCGCGCACGTGCACACACCTGAAGTTTGAAAACACACGTCCCCCCTCCCCCCCTCCCGTCTCTTTCTCTCCTTCCGCCGCTGGCTGCTGCGATGAGCTCTCCCCAAATCCCGCAAATCCACCCCTGCTGCCCTCCTTGCCTCCCCTTGCAGCACCTCCATCTGCATCCCCACCAGCTGAGGTATTTACTACACTACCACTAACAGCGTTGCCGCCGCCGCCGCTGCTGCCACTGCCGCTTTGCAGACCCTCCAGCGCCCCACACACCACCAGCAGCGCGTCTGTGAGCATGCCTCCAAACAGCGCACGTTGAGGTAGGGCCGCCACGGCTGCTGCTGCATAAGTGCGCACCTGCAAGGGTGCAATTGAGCCACATCCCAGATCTGTCAGTTTAGGAAATCCATGCAGGAAGTTTGCAATCCGTGGTTGAACCAGCCTCCGGTCGTCGATGGTGGTCACCCAAACGCACAGGTTGTTGGTGCTTGACAAGCGGATCAAAACTTAATGCAACAGCTCCATTGAAGATCATGAATCAAGCATTGGACAGGGAAGATCTGGATCCCCCGTGTGGAGTCGAGGACAACAACAATAACACAGAGGCATCCTCGTTTGCCTCTCAGCATAGCCCGCGCAAAAGGCATCGCAAGCATGTCTGCCACTGCTGAAACTATTTTTGACACATTTGTGTCCACGGTGATCACGTGCCAACATGCGTGCTGGCATGTATGCCTGTATGTTTCCAATTATGCCTGCGCATGTTTCCAATCATGCCTGCGCATGTTTCCAAGCATGAAATGCAGGCGGCGCGTCATGGAATGCAGGCGGGGCAGCCCGGACCTCTCTCTCCAAGTGCCCTCACCTGGGAGTTTGCGCTGTCCCTCTGACCGCAGCACGAAAAGCAGTGGAACAGTTTTCGTGCAAGCAGTCTGATGAACTTTATTAAAAGTCCACTAGAGTGTTGTTGAGGTTGTCAACTGAAGACTGAAGACTGTGCCAAGAAACTCATGCCCGGGGGGCCGCACAGGAATTGAGCTTATGGAAATGAGCACGGTTGGGTGTTACATGAATCCAAAGAAGGTCTTAAAACAAAACAAGCACTGGTCTCCACCTTGAAATTTGCGCTGTCTCTAACCAGCATGATCAGCAACAGCAGGAGCGAGGTGGTGGGGGCGCGTGCCTGGGGCAGCGCTTGCAGCAGCGCATTGGTAAACAGCGCATGTGCAGCTGTGCAGGCCATCCACTGCACCTTGGCGTTGCCTGTGGTCACGCAGGACTGCAGGCACGTGGCCAAGGACTCCAGCCGCCTGGGGTGCATGAAAAGGAAGCGACACAGACCAATCAATTAATTGCTTTGGCAGCTGTGCAGGCCATCCACTGCGCCTGAGCGCACCTCATGGTGATGAAGAATGCGCACACTAAACATCTCACAGTGATACAATTTGTTCAAAATGGTTCTGTGACAGCTGTGCACGCCATCCACTGCACCTGAGCGCGACACGTATTGAGACAGAAAATGCGCACCATACATCTCATAGTGATATAAATCAATCAAAATGGCTTCTTTGGCAACTGTGCAGGCCATCCACTGCGTCTGAGCACACTTTGTGGTCTCGCAGAACATGCGCACCATACATCTCATGGTGATACAGAACTGACGCATTTCATGGTGATGCACAACTGGCCATCTCATGGCCATCTCAGAGCTCGCATTCCATGGTGATACACAACTGGCCATCTCATGGTGATGGCACAAACATAACTGCAAACACGTAAGCAGAGGATTCTTGCTGCCTTGAGAGTGTGCAATGAGCAACAGAATGACTGAAATAAGCACAGTCGACTGGGAACACCAGCTGGCTGAGGCACCATCCAGGTTCGGCTGTGCTTGCAGGACGATTAGAATGATTAATGGTCCAGCAAATAGCTTAAAAAAACAAAGAAAGGATTGTGCCTGCTGTCAGCCCGCGTACATTGAAAAACCAAAACACCCATTAAGAAGTTCATCAGCTCATTCGATGATGTTGCAGAAGAAGAAATAAGTCATCAAAACCATCACTCTCATTCCTGCTCAGGTCCTTGGTTTACAAGGGTTTACAATGGTGGCCTACAGCCCGAGACTCTGGCTGATGGCAATGCTCAGGTCCTTGAAGCGCTCTGCAGGGTTTTTGCAAACTGAGGATCACGACAAAAAATAGACGCATGCCCAGCAAACAAGCCAATGATCACAAGATACAAGAAACTAAAAAAATCAAAAAACAAATGATACACTCGTCCAAGTCCAGGCCTGCCTGCAGCGCAACGCAGCAGTCCAGTAAGCAAACCGAAGACCACAAGCAGAGCCCGAATACTTCAGCATCAAGCCACGCACCTGTCCAAGTCTAGTCCCGCCAGCAGCGCGGTGCTTGGGTCTAATAGACCCAGCAAGCCCCCAACTGCGCGCACTCCATTGGCGCGTACTTTGTCTGCATCCCCATGTGCCGCTGCCTCTGCCGCCTCACACATGCGTCCCAGTTGGTGCAGCAGGTGCGGCAGCAGACACTTCTGCTGCTGCTGCTGCTGCTGCTGCTGCTGTGCATCAGATATGGGTGCATCAGGCCTGCCTCCTCCCTCTGCAATATTCAGGGCCCTGATGCCACTGTTGATGCCCTCGCCTTGTGTGCTCATGGCCCTCTCATGCCCACCATCACTGGTACCGTGATCACAGCAGCTGGCAGAAGGGATGGCCTCAGTGTGTGGGGCGTGGAGCGAGGAGTTCCAGAGGGCATCCACGACGTTGGCGAGGGCCCAAGAAGCACTGATGCGCACAGACATCACGCTGTCATGGAGCCCTTTTTGCAATGCATCTATGACCGAAACGCTTGCCTGCTGCTGCTGCCCGTTTGCCCTGGTTTCCTCACAAGCCGCGTGGGCAGCGCTGCATGCATGGCTTGTATACACTTGGGGGGAAATGTGTGGTGGATGCCTTGTAGTGGTTGCATGGCTCATGTCCACTTGGCGGATGCATGCATGGCTTGCATCCCCTTGATGTATGCCATGCTGACACCCTTGGTGGATGCCATACTGATCCCCTCGGTGCTGCTCCGCAAAGGCCAGGTCTTGTACCACAGCAGCAGTGCTGTGATCCGGTGGCATGCCATGCTGCTCTGCAGAGGCCAGGCCTCCAACCGCAGCAGGAGTGCTGTGCTCTGGTGACCTGCGTATGATGCAGCATGAGGCAGCCTCCTTGTGCGTCGAGGAAAGCAATACTAGACTCAGCAATTCCTTTTGTACGTGCATGGACCCAGCTCACGCTACTTCCATCCTCAGCGGATCTGTTTTAAGACAAGCCTCTCTCTGCGTTCATAGCTGCAGCTGCAGCAGAAGATGATGGTGTGCTGTGCTGACAGCAACAGAGTCACAGGTCTTCGACGAGGTTGATAAGAAAAACCAAGTCTACGCCAGCCAAAACGCCGCGCGCATTAAGGCGAGGTACCCTAACTAGCAAGCTAGGAAGGACCTCACCAAGGGGCCCTCTACAAGGTTGTAATCATTTTTCAGTGTTTCAAGCTGCGGAGGAAGGAGATGGTGTACCGTACAGGATGTACTCATCATGCACCCCCCAAAAATAAACATTGTTGCTAACAGGCATGAACCACGCATCCTTGGAGTAACAATGTACTCAAATGCGCATCAACCACACAGGAGCTTATTCCGCCATCTGCCCAGAAAATCACATTGGGCATTGCTTAAGACCGTTCCATTTCAGCTTTTCCATTCCATCTTTTCCTGGAATCCAATTTGGGTCACCCTTCGAGACTCAATTCAATCCCATACTTATTCCTCCTTGTCCACCTCCCCTGCTTCCATCCTCTATTCTCATCTCTATCACCCTCTCCACGCTTCCCTCTCCATGCTTTCATTGAGAGATTCCTGACCGTTCTCTTCTTCGCTGCTGCTGCTATTGCTGCCTGTGCAGCAGCGCAAGCTGGCCTTGCGTGTGCTGGCTTGCCCTGAGGGGTGGGGTGTGTGTGGGGGGGGGGGGAGGGGCTCTTGGCACCCGAACCTCCCACTGACCAAAAACATTAATTCAAATAACTGCGCACCCTCAAAATGAATATTTAATTCACTATCACGCAGTCACTGCGCAGAGCAAAAAGTTTTTTTTGCGTGGTGCTATAGTTTCTGTACGTATTCTGCTGACCGCAACAGAACCAGGTTGAAATCTTAAAGCCTTGCCATCATCTTCGAGGTTGTAATTAACCTTGCGTTTCAAAGCTGCTGGTGTTGCAATCTGGTCAGAGACGAATGACAAACTCTGAGGCTCCTTATTTCAAGCAACCACAGCAGGGCATAAAGTTTTGTGGGATTCCAGCTTTAAGACAAGCACAAGGAATCAAAGCACGAGCAAAACGGTGAAGTGCTACAGCTTCATAACCAACATTGTGTGCACTCCATGCGCAGCAGCATCAGAATCTCCTCCAGTCTCACCCTATCTATGATCCTTGCTTTGACGTCTACCTTAGATCCTTAATATTGGTCTTACCTTTGATCCTCTGTATTGGTCTTACCTTTGATACATGCTTTCCTAGTAAGCCGCATCCGCTAGGACAGCGCTACAAGCAGCATGTTGCTATGACGCCTACCATTGATCCTTACTTTGATCCTACCTTAGATCCATGCTGCCCCAACAAGCCGCATCTGCTAGGACAGCACTAGAGGCAGCGATGTTGCCAACAGCTTTGCATGCTGCCGCTCGCACAGCAGCTGCTGGGTCCTCTTGGACCGCGCATGCACAGCGTGCCAAAGTAGATCTGAGCAGTACCAGCGGCAGGCTGGACAGAGGTACTGGAGCGTAGCTGGCGAGGCAGGTGAATGCAGCCGCTCGCACCTGGAATGTGCGACCCGTTTTGTACAATGACCAGTGATGCGTGTATGCCCGGTGGGTGTACCGTGAGGGTTAGAACGTCGGCAGGCAGGAACGTGATTGCACGTGTGCAGCAGGCCCCTCTGAATAGCAGGCGATTCATGGTTGGATCTGAGATTGATTGAATAAACATCCTTGCATGCACATGTGCACACACACAAACACATACACGCGCGCACACACACACACATACACACACACAGACACACACACACACACACACACAAACAAACACACTGCGCACACATACACACACCCCTGCCTCACGTGCAAGCTTGTATGCAACCACTCACCATGAGAGAGGGGTGTGTGGTTGCCCTGGGTGCGAGGATGTGCAATGCTTGGGCCTGTAGCTCTGCTACATCTGCCCTTGCACTGCTGCTCCATTCATTCTCACAAGAGCCAGCTGGTGGGGGTAGAAGGGTGATGCTGTCAGTCGTGTTTGTTACTGTGGCGGCAAGCGAGTGCTGGGTGGTGGAGATGGTGGCGGCGGTGGCGGTGGCGGAAGGATGAGGGCATGCTGTGTGTGCAGCAGCGTTTGCTGATGATGGTGAAGAGGGTGCTGCTGCTGCCGTGAGTGGGGCGCCCCACCAGCCTTGCAGTTCTGGATGTGCCCAGCCGGAGCCATCTGGCAGTGCTCCTAACTGTGCAGAATGTATGACGCAGGGCTTACAAGTGAGAGCGTGTAAGTATTTGTGTACTGCAGCTGTTAAGAAGACAAGCAATAGAGAGGCAGCCTTTAAACTTCAGCCTTCAGCTTAAGGTAAACAAATGCGAACACCACAATCGTTAACCTCGTGACCTTTTCTGTACACTTGATCCAGCTCATTCTGACCACTGAGCTGCAGCACACCCCTTGGATTACCAAGAGCCCCATCTATTGGTCTTCTCTGGGCACATGAGAGCGTCACAACAACACAAGCATCACATAAAAGCAATACGATGGGGGCACATGAGAGCGTCACAACCCACACAATCATCGCACAAACGCATTGCAATGCACTGAAACCAAGAACCGGCTTGCATTGTGCCTCACAAGCTCCCCAGTGCACGGGTGAGCGCCTCGGCATTGAGCAGTACACAACCATTACAAGAAAGCAGTTGGCTTTCATCCATGGGCTGGCAGGCCAGTCACCTTGCAAGCTCTCCAAGGTGCAGGTGCTGTGTCGCCTTCACTGAATTGATCATCTGGGCAGGCCTGCACAAAGGGTGGCACAGGGTTTCATCAACTGCAAGTCAAAGGCGCCTGCACAAAGGGTGGCACAGGGTTTCATCAACTGCAAGTCAAAGGCACCTGCACAAAGGGTGGCACAGGGTTTCATCAACTGCAAGTCAAAGGCGCCTGCACAAAGGGTGGCACAGGGTTTCATCAACTGCAAGTCAAAGGCACCTGCACAAAGGGTGGCACAGGGTTTCATCAACTGCAAGTCAAAGGCACCTGCACAAAGGGTGGCACAGGGTTTCATCAACTTTAAGTCAAAGGCACCTGCACAAAGGGTGGCACAGGGTTACATCAGCTTAAAGTCAAAGGCGCCTGCACTGAACTGGTCGTTCGGGCAGGCCTGCACAAAGGGTGGCACATGGTTTCATCAACTTTAAGTCAAAGGCGCCTGCACTGAACTGGTCGTCCGGGCAGGCCTGCACAAAAAGTGGCACAGGGTTACATCAACTTAAAGTCAAAGGTGCCTGCACTGAACTGATTGTCTGGGCAGGCCTGCACAAAGAGTGACACAGGGTTTCATCAACTTTAAGTCAAAGGCGCCTGCACAAAGGGTGGCACGGGGTTTTATCAATTCTAAGTCAAAGGCATGGCTTCAGCTGTGCGTGCTCGCATGTGGTCTTGGGTCAAGGTGCAGATGCCAAGATGCTTGAGCGGCTGCACTGCACTGATTTTTCCTACAGGTCACTCACTTCCTGATGGTCTGCTGCAATGCATGTGTGACTGGTTGCGACGTAAGTGGTGCGAAGCGTACAAGCATGTGAGTTTCAGTGCAAGGTGCACAAAGTGATTTATACACCCAGCAATTGCAGGTTGTGATTCACATGCCCATCACGCCCAGGCAAAAGCATGTGCCCAAGCAACTGCTCATGTGCATGCCAGGTGTATAGAGGTCCTTTTCTTAACTTTTTTCTTGTCTTCTCTCCCCTTCTCTTCTTTTCTTTTCTTTCTTGCCCAAGCAGTTGCTCATGTGCAGGCCACGTGAAAGAGGCCCTAAAAGCACACGCGCTGGAGCTCAGACAGGACAAATCAGGGATGCCCACATCAGGACAAATCAGGGATGCCCACATCAGGACAAATCAGGGATGCTCACATCAGGACAAATCAGGGATGCTCACATCAGGACAAATCAGGGATGCCCACATCAGGACAAATCAGGGATGCTCACATCAGGACAAGTCAGGGATGCTCACATCAGGACAAGTCAGGGATGCCCACATCAGGACAAATCAGGGATGCCCACATCAGGACAGACAAGGACAAGCAAGGGCCCCAAGGGCTCAATCAATAAGGGACACTCGAGGGCCCCAGATGCTCAATCCTATACGGACAACCAAATGGCCCCACAAGCTTGATCATCTCTTTCCTTCTCACCGGGTGGCCATGCGCTGCTGCTTGCGCCTCAAGGTATTGTGCCAAAAGCTTGATGGCGTGCTGTACCGCTTTGTCCTCTGGCGTGTTGCTGTTGCTGCTGGTGCTGGTGCTGCCAGGGTTGCCAGCACCCTCCCTCCCTCCAGCCCTCCCCCCGCTCGCGTTCGCACCCCCCCTGCCTGGTCCCACCGCCTTGGTCCAGCCACCTCCCCTTCCTCTTCCCCTGCCACCTCCCCTCTGGGCTCCCCCACTGCTGCCCCCCCTTGCCTCTGTAGAGTCGCTCACATCACAACTTGAGTTGATGAGCCCCTGTGACGCCCTAACGCTGCTGGTGCTGCTGGTGTTCTGATTGGTGCTGGCAGCGTGTCGAGGGGAGGTGTGTGGGCTGGTGGCAGGAGGGGCATCCAGGTTGATCGACACCACCTGGCACAGATCATTCCACAGCCCTGCGGGCGTGGGAAACCACAGGCACAAATGTCAATGGTGAACAGGAGAGGAGTGTGGGCTGGTGGCAGGAGGGGCATCCAGGTTGATCGACACCACCTGGCACAGATCATTCCACAGCCCTGCAGGCGTGGGAAACCACAGGCACAAATGTCAATGGTGAACAGGAGAGGAGTGTGGGCTGGTGGCAGGAGGGGCATCCAGGTTGATCGACACCACCTGGCACAGATCGTTCCACAGCCCTGCAGATGTGGAAAACCACAGGCACAAATGACAATGGTGGACAGGAGAGGTGTGTGGGCTGGCGGCAGCCTCCCCCCCTGGACCCCATGAGCATGCAGATTTTTGACACCACAGCCCTGCATGAAATGGGCCAGACACAGAGCCAAAAGGCGACTTAGTTGGATCAGGCACAGCGTCAAAAATGGACCTAGTCAATGATGAGTCATTAATAATGACCAACACAGCCAAGGCAGGTCCAAGACCTGCCGATGAGTTGGTGATGAGGTTGGGGAGGAAAGAGAGACTCCCACCCGCAGCTGGAGGACAGGTGAGAGAGTGCACCAAGAAGTCATAAGCAGAGGTTTTTGACACCACAAACAAACAAGTGGGCCATCGATTTCTGCCTGTGCATGAGAACCTGCCCCAGTGGGGTTTCATGCCAAAAACATACGGGGGTCTCACATTGCCCACGCACAAGGACCTGCCCCTGGGTTTATTACCATCAACAAGTGGGCATCTTTTTCTGCCTGTGCATAAGGACTTGCCCCCGAGGGTTTTAATGCCAGAACACAAGTGGGCATCCTATTCTGGCTGTGCACCAGGACTTGCCCTGGTAGGTCCTGATACCATCAACAAGGAGGCATCTCTTCCTGCCCATGCACATGTACCTGCATGCGCGGATGGGTATAGATAGGCACATGCAGACTTGCAAGCAAGTAGGCCGGGTGGGCACAGGCTTGCGCACCGCAGAGTGTGCACCAGGTGTTCATTGTTATATGTGACTGCATGACCTCTCCTCTGGGGCCCCAACCCTCGTCCCCCTCCTGCTCTTGCCCACACCAGGCAGGGTGAAAACGCTGTGCAGGCTTCTGAGCGCTGCCAGTGCCTCAATTCTTACAGCAGGATGGCAATACAAACACGCACGCACGCACATGCATGCATGCGCGCACCAGGCAGGGTGAAGGCGTAGTGCATAGACAGAGTTTTGAGCACCGCCAGTGGATCCATGCAAACAGCAGGGTAGTAACACACACATGCATGCACGCGTGCACCAGGCAGGGTGAAGACGTAGTGCGTGGCTAGGCCCTTGAGCGCCGCCAGTGCCTCAATGCAACCAGCAGGGTGGCAACACACACGCGCACACGCACGCATGCATGCATGCACGCGCGCACCAGGCAGGGTGGAGCCATAGTGCGTGGCCAGGCCTTTGAGCGCCGCCAGTGCCTGAGTTCTCACAGCAGGGTGGCAACACACACACACACACACACACACACACACACACACGCACACACCCACGCATGCATGCATGTTCGTGCGCACCAAGCAGGATGAAGCCATAGTGTGTGGCCAGGCCCTTGCGCGCCGCCAGTGCCTCCATGCAAACAGCAGAGTAACAACACACACATATGCATGCACGCGCGCACCAGGCAGGGTGAAGATGTAGTGCGTGGCCAGGCCCTTGAGCGCCGCCAGTGCCTCAATACGCAGTGCAGGGTGGCAGCACACACTCGCCTGCAGCAGCTGCAACACAAACAGCGGCAGCTGCGGCGGCTGCCGTGACTGCAGCTGCAGCTGTGGATGAGATGTGCACTGCGCTCTTGCAGCATCCTTGTCCGATGACACTGGGATGTTGCCGATGCTGCCTTGTGGTTCTCCATGGTTGTGGGTACGAGAAACGCACCGAGCAGCACCTCCACGCTGAAGGGGAGCAGAGGGCACACTCGCTAGCTGTTGTGCACCTGCCGTCCTGTTCCCATCAAATCCTTTCGATTTGGGGGTGGGCTGCTCATGAGAATGCGGGGCGCCATGAGCAGCAGCAGCAGCAGCTGATGGTGATGATGTGTGCGGTGGCAGTAGTGCACGCAAGTACGTGCACATGCCCTGCTGCGGCTGGCGCGTTGAAAACGCCTCAGCCAAGCATGCCAGGTATGCCACCTGCAGCGCGAGCGCCTCTCCAGCATGCAGCGCTCCTACCCCTGAGGCCACTGCAGCAGCTGATCCAAGTCTGAGGGGGGGCCCCGGACTGCTGCTCCCTTGGGGGCCCCCTCCCGCGCCCCCACACTCCCCTCTCGGACTCCTTCCCTCATTCACTGTGGCAGTACTGTTCAAAGCAGCAGTTGTGCGGGCGGTAGCAGCAGCAGCACCAGTAGTTGGGGATGTGGGTGCAAATGGCCATCGGGGCTCATCGCTCAAGAGGCTTGGGGCAGGTGCAGAAGCAGCCAGAGATGTCCATCGCTCCAGCAGCGCAGCAGTCGTCTCTGGGAGTAGCTGCCGCGGGAGGCGATCATAGGGGGAGGCCGACATCACCACACACAGCGCACGCAGCACCATAGGGAGCAAGGAAGCGACGGCAGTCTCTTTGACAGCCAGGGCATGAACCAGGCCTGTGTGTGTGTGTGTTCAGCATGATGGCGCGTGTATGAGACATATGTAATGGTGCACAGCAGTGATTGGAAGCTAAGGAGACTAGTGCTCAAGATGATGGGGAGCAAGGATACGACATGAGTCGTTAATAAGGGCAAGGCCATGGTGACGTGGTGTAAATGTTTGGCCAATTCCCTAAAATATATGCCGTATACATCAGTCTTTTGGCAGGGAAATGCAGTATAAGGAATTGGCTGAACCTACACGTATACCAGCCATGAATAAGCTGTAGATGAAAGAGGGTGAAACGAGGGTGCGGCACCATGGGTTACAAGAAGGCCGCAGCCAAATCTTTGCCGTTTAGGGTGTAATTGGTGTGTGCGTGTGCGCGCGCGTGTGTGAGTGTTCAGCATGGCGACGTGTGTATGAGACACAGAACAACTATCAATGAAACAAGAGTAGATTAATTTGAGGATTCATGTGAAGCAAGAGGGCTGCAGCCAAACCTGCAAGACATTGCTGTTGCCTCCCACTCCCCATTGGTGCCCTTTGCACATGCGTGGGGACTTCCATCCTATATGCATGCAATATCACGAAGCTGCACACACACACACACATGTGCCTCACCTGCATGCAGGCACACCACCATTTGACCCAAAGAAGCGGACAAAGTGAGGAAGCCGCGCGCAGGCGCTGCACGCGCTGACGCAGAGGCCATGGTCCGGGCCTCAGCAACAGCAAGGAAGCCGCGCTGCGCAGGGCCCTCTAGAAGGCAGGCGATGGTGGCTGCAGCCATGCTGGACACCTGAGACACACGTCATTTGGAAGCAAAGAGCGTGCTTCGATTCTGTGAATGGCGTGGCAGTGGCACAGACCATTCATGAGGCATGCTGCAGTAAATGCAGCATAGAATTAAACCATGGGAGACACATTGAGGGCATTGTTTGAAAGCAAGATGAAGGTTGCCTTGATGAGTGGCATGGCAGTGGCGCAGGGCTCGTTATGAGGGGTGCTGCAGCGGCTGCAGTCATGCTGGACACCAAGACTGCACGAGTTGGAAAGAAAGATGGAACGGCCCGGCAGTGGTGCAAGGGCCTTCGAAGGCAGGCAATGGTAGCTGGGGCCATGCCAGACACCTGCAGTAGGTCGGAAGACAGCTATAGGCGTGTTTTCGTAGACTAATTGGCGGAGCAATGGCACAGGGATCTCTTGGTGGCATGCAATGGGGGCTGCGGCCAGGCTGGTGTACGTCGGTAGAAAGAAAGTAAGAAGTGTGCTTTGATACAGTGCGATTCGATGAATGGCGCAGCAGTGACACAGGGATCTCTTGAAGGCAGGCAATGGGAGCTGCGGCCAGGCTGGGCGCCTAGTCCAGCACAAGCGTGAGCACAGGCTGCTTGATTTTAAAGATGCAGAATAAATATGAATGGAACAATACACTACAGGAAAAAAATGGAAATAGGGACTTGCATGCACAATGTAAATCTAAAAAAATATATATATTGGATCATGCAGCAGCATTGTGTGATGATGCGTGGGGACGGCACACGCGGCTTACAAACATATTGCAGGAAAAAGGGAGCTCACCTTTGACACGGGGTCATGCAGCAGCATTGTGATGATGTGTGGGGACAGCGGGCGCGGCTGCAGGGGCTGCTGGACTGGCAACAAGGTCGTCCAGTGGGCATGAAGGGCGCGCGGCTCTGCCTTGGCCATGGCTTGCAGGCAGCCCAGCACAGCCAGGCGCACGCGCGAGGACTTGAATCTGTGAGGAGGAACCCATCAGGCCAGGAGAGGATGATGTGACACAGATCGCTGATGCAATGGTCAGGGCCTGCAGGCGCTTCAGCACTGACTGGCGCCAACGAGATGCCTTTTGATCACTTTGGCATGAGAGACACAAACACACACATGATGCTTTTTGATCCTGTTGGCACGCTTGATGATGTTTGACCCTGTTGGCATGCTTGATGATGTTTCATCCTGTATGCATGATGTATGTCCTTTGATCCTGTTGGCATGATTTACGTCCTTCGATCCTGTTGGCATGAATGATGATATCGTTTGATCCTGTTGGCATGATTGATGATGTTGTTTGATGATGTTGGCAAAAATTGATGCCTGCACGCGCGCGTGCGCGCGCGCGCACACACACACACACACACACACACACACACACACACACACACACACACACACACACACACACACACACACACACACACACACACACACGAGAACCGATGGGCATGCAGGGCACGTGGCTCTGCCTTGGCTATGGCTTGCAGGCAGCCCAGCACAGCGAGGCGCGCGTGTCAGGACCTCAATCTGGCACAAAGATACACACGCAAGAGTTCCAGGGAGCATGCAGGGCACGTGGCGCTGCGTTGGCTATGGGATACATAGCCATTGTGGGGATGCATAGCCATTGTAGGCAGCTATGAAGTCCTTTCCTTCCTTCCTTCCTTCCTTCCTTCCTTCCTTCCTTCCTTCCTTCCTTCCAAGGGCTTGCAAACACCTCCGCTAAACGCACGTGCAAAGGTCAGACATTGTCAGCAGGGTGGGATGTGTGGACAATGAGCGTATGAGAGGCGTGGCTGTGTCAGCCAACTGCAGCAGCTTGAAGGCTGGTCTGCTTGAAGGCTGCTCAGCATGAAGGCTGCTCAGCTCAGTCTTGCACAGGCATAGACATCTGTATCTGCCAGCAGGACTGGCTGCGTGAAAAACAAGCATGCCCGAGGCAACATGCTGCTGCCACAGCTGACAGGCTGCTCAGCTCGGTCTTGCACAGGCACAGAGATCTGTATCTGCCAGCAGGACTGGCTGCGTGAAAAATAAGCATGCTCAAGGCAACATGCTGCTGCCACAGCTGGCAGGCTGCTCAGCATGGCCAGGCCAAGCCGTAACATGATGCTGCAGCATGCACCCATGCATGCTTACACTGCACCTCACCACACACGCATACATACCTGTCATTCGTGCTTGCCCCCGTTTCTCCATCGCTCACTTCGCTGTCAGACCACCCGCTGCCGCTGCCGCTCTCGCTGCCCCTCCCCTCACTCCAGCGACCTTTGCTGCCGCTTCCGCCACTTCCACCAGCCTTGGCTGCTGTGGCAGTCCTCAGGTGGGGCGGCTTGTAGCGACCTGCTCGTGTCAAGCGAACGGCATGCTTGTGCCTATTTCGCTTCACAGCCAGTCGGCTTTTTTTTTGCCTGCATGCACTACTTTTTGTGCCTGTCCTGAGACAGACAGGCTCAAACTGAACAGCAGGCACAGCGCAACGCGCCCTGCGTCTTTTCTTTGCTTGCATGCACCAATTGCTGTGCTTGCCCCACTGATTTCTTTTGCTTGCATGCACCAATTGCTGTGCTTGCCCCACTGATTTCTTTTGCTTGCATGCACCAATTTGCTGTGCTTGCCCCACTGGACCCCTTTGCTTGCACGGACCAATTGCTGTGCTTGCCCCACTGATTTCCTTCGCTTGCATGCACCAATTGCTGTGCTTGCCCCACTGATTTCCTTTGCTTGCACGGACCAATTGCTGTGCCTGCCCCAATGATTTCCTTCGCTTGCATGCACCAATTGCTGCACTCGTCCTGCAATTCTCCTGAGACAGACGGGCCCAGACTAAAAGGCGGGCAAGGCGCCCTGCAACCTTCTTTTGCTTGCATGCACCACTTGCCCTGAGGAAGGGACGCTGTCGGTTTAATAATAGCCAAGGCTGTGGAAATGCTGTTGGCCGCTGCCGTTTGGAACAGTGCAGACAGACTAGGGCTAGTAGTACAGCATCTTGAATAAAAGCCTTTTCACAACTGCGATCTGTATTCAAGCGTCCGCTCAGAAGGGGGCTTACCGCAGCATGCAGCACCTTCAGCCACAGGTAAAAATGCTTAGAGCCCAGGTATAAATGCTTAGAGCCCAAGGGGTTGCAGCAACAAACAGGCAAGCAGCCTGACGTTGACCTTTGCTTCTGCAACCCCTGTACAGTGCATGCTCATGAAGTGCCAAGTAGAGCAAGCGCACTCAAAGCCTAAGTGTGAATGGTCAAAGAGCGCAGGGAAATGCACATGGGATTCACTGCCAGCATGTCAGCAAGTAATAGACACGATCGATATGCCGGCACAGTTTGTACACAATCAATATGCCAGCACAGAATGGACACAATCAAGATGCCCAAGTGCCTGGATGGAACGGACCCGCTCAAATTAGAGTCCAGCTTTTGCAGCACCAGCACCAGCACCAGCACCAGCACCAGCTTTTGCAGCACCAGCACCAGCACACGAAGCAAGCATCCATAGGGTGATTTGTCAACCAGGGTATGCTAAGCGTGCAGCACCCGGACACAAGAGGTCCACTGGTCTCTGTGCTGTCACAGCCAATGATCAACAAAGGCTAGTTCACTAAAGCGACAGAATACCATTCCTGAGCAGCACCCAGGCGCAGAGGTCAGCTGGCTGCCGCGCTTTCACAGCTTCTCATACGCAAGAGCTAAAAAGAGCATACTATTGGAAATGACAAGGTGCTGTCAGACACCACCAAAAGCTCCACCAGCGCAGCCTTCTATGAACCAGATTCTTTCCCGGTTTGTTTTAAAATTTCGCCAGATCTTACAAAGGGCTCTTTCCCTAATCCATGTATCTTAAACAGATGCTCTATATCTTTGCTGTGTCAAGGAAGTGTGCCAAGAAAAGGTCTGGAGCCTGCCTTCAAGAAGACAAAGCTCCCCTGGCAAAGAAAAGCTGGGGTGGACAACTCCCCTGTATCGCTGGATCTGCCCTTTCCTGGCTTGCTTACATATAAAGATGCCAATTATTATGCTTCCATTAAATATCGTGTTTATCAAAAAATTGATGAAATTGGAGGACTCCAGATCACTCTCCTTGCTTCAGATCACCCAAAAAGGGCCCACAGCTTCACCCTAAGACCACTTTTCACTCCCAAAATGTTGTGTCAGTGACCTCCATACACACTGCTAACATCCTCCATGCTGGCATATTCACAAACAGGAAAGGTCAACAAATGACATTTTTGGCACCCCGTGTGCAGCATTTTCTCAAGGTGGAGCAGAAATTCCGTTTCTAACCAATTGCTGGGTCTTTGCACTCCTTTTTTTTGCAATGATATTGACATGCTTTTGATTCAAGGACTTTAAATCACTAAAATCACCCAATCTGGTGCTGTAGTTGGTCTGGAAAAGATATTTGGTGGTCAACAAGTAGGGTTCATGCCGCGGATATTTCGGCAAATTGCCTCATTTCTAGGACCGCCTAGCCCTAGGGCTTTAGAGCTACACTTTGCAACCAGAATCAAGTATCTGGTTTGGGGCACTCAATACAATGAGCATTTTGAAAGCACCTTTTTTGGGGGGGGAGTTGTCCACCTCTGAAAGAAAATACCCTGTCCAGGAGAGAAGTGATCCTAGATTCTGTCCCTCGCAAGTATTCTAAAATTGGTAATATACTGGATTTCGTATAAAAAAAATGTCTTCCGGATATGTTTCAATTCTTAAGTGAGTGTTAAGATTAGATTCCTCTGCCAGCTTAAGCTTCACTGCCCATATGCTTTTGCAATCCCTTACTTGATGCCATCAATGCTGGCTTTGTCAGCTTTGTCACCCACAGGCATCAGCAATTCCTTGCTTAGTGCCATTGATGCGATCAATGGTAGCATTGCCGCCCACAGGCTTCTGCGAAACCTTGCTTGCTTCTGCAATCCCTTGCTTGCTAAAAACTTGACGTCCACAGGCTTCTGCAATTCCTTACAAATTTCACATGCTGGCATCATCATATTCTTGGACACATCACCGCATGCCTTGCTGTTCCCCTTGGGGTGCACCACCTGAATCACCACCATAACACTTTGCTGCTCCCATGAACCTAAAATGCGCCTTATCTGATTCTTAGGCTCTACAGGCACCCTCAGCAACTGAATCACCACCAACACACTTTGCCACTCCCATGAACCAAGGATGCGCCTCATGCAATTCTCAGGCTCTAAATTCTCCATACGATTAGAGTCACAATCCATGTCAAGTCTGTGTCCATCGTGATCATTATCAATGTAGAGATTCCCTCAGTGTGGTCAGATCTTACCTGCCTGCACTATCGTGTCCTTCTTCACTTTCATCAATCCCATGACCATCCTTCATGGCTAGCTGCAACAGTCCACCGACCTATCTGCTCTTGAGATTCCCACTCTTAATTATTAAGAGCTGGGCTTACAGCCATGCTGCATAGCCACATCTTTTTCTCACCTGTTTGCTCTTGCAAATCCCTTCCCTCATTGCTGGGCTTGCGGCCATGCTGCGTGTGCCCTCCATGTGCAGCCGCAACAGCTGCATCTGGTGTTGATGAAGGTGGTGGCGGCGGGACGGGCTGCACTCCATACAAGAAGAACTTTGTGCAGCACTCCACCAAGGTTGCTGTGTGGGGTAGCCATGCTTGTTTGGCCTGCGCATGTGTGTGTGTACGGGGGGGGGATAAACAATCTTGAGAGGTCAGCAGGGAGGAGCTCCTGTATCAGGTCTATGAAGACCACAACAACACACGCATCCGGGCAACCCTTGCTATGGCGCCATTTCCTGACTTTAAAAAGGAAGAGCACCCTAACATGGTGGAGTACTCGGAAGTGTGGGCAGAAAAAGAGATAATGGCTTTGAAATGAGGGCAATCTAACAGGATAAGAGAAAAGCACGTTTCTGGAGGGCAAGCAGTGCACACAACTTCTTGACGATCTACAAATGGAAGGAATTAAAGTGGGCAGTCAACAAGACCACACTCCCTTAAGAGTGGGGAAAACCTGAGGTTGCCTAGGTGAATATGGCAGTCATTGAGAGCAATTCACCTCTAGAATCAGGGCGCCAATATGAGCATTTATGATGAGGCGTCTTGGGCAGGCAAGTGATGCAGAAATAAAAATGAATGTAAAGGAAAGGAAAGGATAGGAAAGAAAAAACTTTGTAAGCAGCAAAAATACTTTCTACACCAATCAAGGGAAAGGGGATGCCTAGGGCTGGGGCAACCATCTATCCCTTCACTGAGGGAAGAAAGAGACGACAGAGGTCAATGGGGATCAGGAGGTAGGGCCCTGTGCCTCATCTTGGTGAGGAGGAGATGTGGTAGGATCCTCCTTGAGAGCAGGCCAGGTGCTTGCAAGTGAATTGGATGCATTTCGCGTCAGCTTAATCAACAGGTTGAAAGAAGGAAGGTGGCAGCCTGTCAGGCGGGAAACCTGTAGCAACCTTCAAAAAAGAAAACTTTATTGAAAAGCAACAGGGGTGCACATGCCAGCTGGTCGGTGAACCTACCTCTGGAATGAGGGCACCCAGCACCCGCAGCAGCAGGGCATACAGCCTGGAGTGGGGCCCATCCTCCACAACCCTGCCATGGCCGATGCAGCAGCGTTGGAGGGTGGACAGCACGCAAGCCTGAGGGCAGGCAAGCAAGCGGGCACTCATCAGCAGAAGCAGTTCCGTCATACATGACAATTGAGCAATGCAGGCCACCACACATGATGCTGAACGACTGGCCTTGTCATCAGCAAGGCTTGGATGTTAGGCCTTTTTCTCTGCTGGATCTCTGGCCGTGTCATTCGCTTTGTCCAGTGCAGCAACCTCCGAAGGAGGACGGCACGCATGCCCAGAGCCACACAGGCATGCTGCTGGATCTCTGGCTGTGTCATTCGCTGTGTCCAACGCAGCAACCTCCGAAGGAGGACGGCACGCATGCCCAGAGCCACACAAGCAAGCAAGCGCACTCATCGGATCCGGCGTAAAAATCCCAATGCTCGGAGCAACTCTGGCGGTCTCGAGCAGGATGGTGAGAGTGTGCCTGGGCACACGTGCTCACGATTTGCATGGCACAGGGAGACAAGGTGTCCGAGGCTGGTCCAGGGGCACCATCGTCACCCAGCATGCAGCCTTTCTATTTGGCCGTGTCTTGTCCTCCAAATCTAGGGTGCACACAGGCATACACCACACAGGCACACGTTTGGCGCACCAGTTGAGTGAGGCCATGCTGCTGCACATGCGTCGCGACAGGAGAAATGCAAAAGCGGCAGCAAATGGGAGCATCAAAAATGCGACAATGACGTAGTTAAGGTAAATGTAGTTACATGTAGTTAAGGTAAATGAGGAGCTCATGGCAATGGGTGGACGTATGCATGCGGGCAAAAGCACAGGATGACAAGCGGGGCTCGTTTCTTTTCGTGACCAAAAAGACACAATGACGGTCGTTCAAGTCCCCCTGTGTCTGCAAGACGCTCCGTCTTTCAAAGTCGTCCTACAGCATGCTGGCTGCCCAAACTTTGGGCCAAAGACAGAAAATGAAGAGGGCGCAGCACCCAGGCATCTGGTTTGGGAGAATAGAGGAAAAGGACGCATATGCAGTCTGGCCACGCAATCTCGGCCCATGAACACATCCTTGTTCGCTTTGGCCTTGTACCAGACCTGTTGGCTCAAGGATTCTGAATACAGTGGCGGAGCCTGCCTTTGCCCTCAAAAGTATAGAGCATGCATACACACTCTCTTCACGTACTGCCACAGCAAAATTGCAGAGGGGGCTATTTGAGGATATGCCCAAATATGCTCCTTTTTTGCATTTAAAGTGCGCCCACCTGCAGCCATTTGATCCGATTGGGACAATGTTTGCTCTAAAGTGTAGCTGGTGTTACAAGCCACCAGAGCATATGCTCAGATTTTTGTAAGCCGTCCTGTGTGCTGAGATAGACTGGGCCAAAGCTCAATGGCGCAAGTAAACCCTAGTTCGGTGCTTTTTATGGGAAATTTGCTGAAATCACCATAAAACACTAACTACTGGGTCTTTTCACTCCATTTTTGTTGCAATGATATTGTTTTGTAACTAGCACCTTAAATCACTAAACATCACCCAATTTGGTGCTGTGGGTGGTCAGATATGGAGTTCTGGGGGTGAAAACTAGGGTTTACGCCGCGGCTTATTAGGCATGGTCTCCATAACCGGGAACTTCAAAAACCTAGTGCTATAGAAACCAGATGGACCCAAGTTTCAAAGTTCCCGGTAACGGAGACCATATGCAAAGGAGCATGAAAAAACACATAATTTAAGGCCTCAGGTAGCCCCCTCTGGCAAAATTGCACAAAGCATTACCCTTGTGCAGGCTTAAAAAAGACGACCATGGGGCATGCGCACTTCCTTCACACATCGCATTCCACCAAAGCATTGCTTTGCGCAAGCCAAAAAAAGACAACCACAGGGCATGCGCGTTTCCATTCCACACAACATGTTCCACTTAACAGTAATGCAACGGCACTGCGCAAAGCATTGCCTTAGCGAAGGCCAAAGCACGATATCCAAAGAGCAATCACATTGCACATCACAACCACCTCTTCAGCTTTGCAACAGCACTGCGAAAAGCATAACATGCGCATCAGCATCTCCAGTTCCTTTGTTGATGCAGGGGTTTGGGTTTATCCGCTGTCATTACCACACGCTGTAGGGACTATCATTACACTGTTACTAATACGCACTGCCTACACTGTTTACTTTTCCTTTGTTTCCCGTCACCTGTGCAGTGGCAAAGCCCTCAGGCGTGATGCCAGACGCACCACCTGGTCGGCTCAACCAGCATGATAGCGCTTGTAGAGCCTGTGATAAATAGAAGCAGGGAGATTGTCATCTTTCAGGAACATGCTACTTCTTCCTCGTCAAGAGAGACAGGGCTAGCCACAAGAAGAGTAGAAAGCAGGCGGAAGCAGACAAGGAGGGGGGGAAGAGAAGCCTGGTCACTTTTCCCTCGTTAACAGAGACAGGGCTGGCCACAAGAAGAGTAGGAAGCAGGCGGAAGCAGACAAGGAGAGTGGGAAGAGAAGCCTGGTCGCTTTTTCCAAGTCAACAGAGACAGGGCTGGCCACATGAAGAGTAGGAAGCAGGCGGAAGCAGACAAGGAGAGTGGGAAGAGAAGCCTGGTCACTTTTTCCATGTCAACAGAGACAGGGCTGGCCACAAGAGGAGTAGGAAGCAGACAGCCTACATAACATGCAAGCATACAGAGCATGCATGACATATGAGAGCTTGAAGGGCGAGCATGACATATGGGAGCTTACAGGGCCTGCATGACAGCTTAAAAGCCTGTGTGACAGGGCATGAGGGCCTGCAGAAAATTTTAAATCGAGTCCTGGCAACGTATGGTTTGTGATCCTTTGAGGCCCTGCAACACAGACAGGAGGCATCAAGTCCAGGCAATGCGTATTGCAATTCTTAGATGGCTTGCAAAGCACAGGCAAGCGGCTCAGCAGCCCTGTTGAGCCCCAGAAACAAGTGTTGCAATCCACGGACGCCGCACAACAAAAAGCAGAGGCCTTGTGACTTGTGTGGAAGCAACAAAGGTGAGCATCGCAGCATCTAAGTTCATCCAAAACAAAGGTGTTTGTAAAGCAGGCAGGTTGTCACAGGGCGTGTAAAGCAGGCAGGTTGTCATAGGGCGTGTAAAGCAGGCAGGTTGTCGTAGGGCGTGTAAAGCAGGCAGGTTGTCACACGGCGTGTAAAGCAGGCGGTTGTCACAGGGTGTGTGTAAAGCAGGCAGGTTGTCATAGGGCGTGTAAAGCAGGCAGGTTTTCATAGGGCGTGTAAAGCCGGCAGGTTGTCACAGGCGTGCCATTCAGCAAGGGGGACCGCAGTTCTGCTTTGCCACTTTGTTTCTCTTACTCAGGTCAGATTGGGTCAGGTCATGGTGCAGCAGGCTTATCATGAACAAACAAAAGGTTTGCACCAGGTAATGGTGCAATGAATGAAGACACTTGGCAGGAAGGTAAGGGCTTTTCCCTAGGCTAAGTGACAAGGTAAGGGTTGGGAGGGGTTGCGCCCATCCTGATCACTGTAGTAATTGACCATGATACATGACCTAAACTAGCCGCACCAGCACCCATCACAACGGAAGCTTTGAACCTGATGGCATCCAGGCCTGTGAAGAACTTTGGGTGGCAGCTCAGACTGCGCGTTCCCCCTCAAAAGACGAGCAGGAAATGTGTGCAGGCAACGAAGACTCTCCTCATCCATGCAAAAAGTCGACCCTTGCAAAGCCGGCTGCCAGGTGTTGATTGGCTTGGCCAATAAGTGCCAGATGTTAATTGGCTTGCTCAGTAAGTGCCAGGTGTTGATTGGCTTGCTCAGTAAGTGCGAGGTGTTGATTGGCTTGGCCAATTAGTGCCAGGTGTTGATTGGCTTGCTTAACAAGTGCCAGGTGTTGATGGGCTTGCTCAGTAAGTGCCAGATGTTAATTGGCTTGGCCAATAAGTGCCAGGTGTTGATTGGCTTACTCACTTGAGCGCCAGGCGTCGATGGGCTTGCTCAATATGTGCCAGGTGTTGCTCAGTAATTGCTAGGTGTTGATTGGCTTGCTCAGTAAGTGCCAGTCAAAATTGCTAGATCATGCACACCACGCAGATCCTGCCGCGCGCAAGCCTCCTTTCACCCACTACTATCCTCATATCTGCTAACTAACATGGCGCAAACCAAAACGTGCAAACCGTCCTTGTACCCACCAGCGTGGCACTCTCCATCAGGTCTGCATGGAGCTGCGGGCTTAAACAAGGCGGGGCCCTGCTGCTGTCGCTACTGCTGCTGTTACCGATGCCGTTGCTAGATCTATTAGAAGAGGAAAAAGAGGAGGCAGCGGGGGTGCTTGTGGGCAGGGCAGCAGCGCGCGCGTCTGAGTACGCTTGCAGGACGGACAGCAGGAGCGCCATGAGGGCTGCCTGCTCATGCTGGGACACCTGTGGGAGAAGATGTTAATGAGGTGTGATTAGTGGAAGACTATGAAGGCTTGGCGAGGCACGTTTTGCTTCAGCTAAGCTGCCCCCGCAGGCAGGTACAGCTATGTAACCCTTCCCTTCCCTATGAAGGCTTGCGAGCGCCTGAGAAGGCCTACTGTTGATAAGCGCATAAGGATGCTCGGACTGGAATTCTACTAGAGGATGCTCGGACTGGAATTCTACTAGAGGATGCTCGGACTAGAATTCTACTAGAGGATGCTCGGACTGGAATTCTAATAGAGGATGCTCGGACTGGAATTCTACTAGAGGGACGCTCGGACTGGAATTCTACTAGAGGATGCTCGGACTGGAATTCTACTAGAGGGATGCTCGGACTGGAATTCTACTAGAGGGATGCTCGGACTGGAATTCTACTAGAAAGATGCTTGGACTGGAATTCTACTAGAGGATGCTCGGACCTGGAATTCTACTAGAGGGGCAAGCCTTTGTGGGCAGCGGACAGACAGAGAGACAACAAAGCTTGTTGGCTTGGCCCTAGTAAGGCTCCAACTCGTGTCCAGAACAAATGAGAGAATGCTTTTGGGAAGGAGGGGGCTGGTGGGGAGGAAAATGCTGACGCGCTGGAATCATGCCTGGTGAGGACACAGGCTGAAAATGCTGACGCGCCAGAGTGTCTGAGAAGGTGGCATACCGGAGCTTCTGCTGCAAAATTAAAATGCCGCCTAGAGAGGATTTTTGCCGAACAGGCTGACACGCTGGATCAGTTTAAATGTTTGACATGCTGGGAATGCTGGAATGCTGAAGCTGCTGCCGCACTGAAATGCTGCCTGGTGAGGATGTTGCTCAGTCACTTCGTGAATCTACGAGAACACCAAGTGAACAAAATCACTCTAACAATGAACCTTAGTTAAATGCTGAGAATGCAGCAAGTCCGGAATGCTTGAAACGCTGTTTAGCTGAAATGCCACATGTGGATGTCTGGATCTGTAAGGTAAGGCAGCTATACCACGGATCTATGGAAAGATTGCGCATATGGAGGTTGTGCATCTCTGTGTGCGCGCGTGCGCATGCAAGCACGCACACACACACACACACACACACACACACACACACACACACACACACACACACACACACACACACACACACACACACACACACACACACACACACACACACACACACACACACGCACGCACACGCACACGCACACCTGTGAGGCACAGCTCTGTAGCAGGCAGGCCAGGGCAGACAGGGCTTCGTGCTGCAGCACGTATTGGGCATGCTGCTGCGGCTGCCGCTGCCGCTGCTGAAAATCATTGTGTGAGGACGAGGGGTTTGGTGTCGTTGGTGGTGATGCATGGGGCCTCTGAGTGGTGGATGGCGTGGCGTGGGGCACGAGTGCAAGATGGCGCAGCGCAGCGCAGCATATGTTGGCCGCGTTGTGGCTGATCTTGGCGGACTGGGCCCCGTTCAAAACAGAGCTCATGAGGCGGCAAAAGGGCACACGGGATTGAGGTGACCTGCAAGGTTGAGGAGTCGAGGGCCAGGAGACAGTGTGAGAGGTGAGTATGGTCACAGGTAACGAGCGAGCTAGAATGGATGGGCATGAGTATGATGAGTGTACAGCTCTGACAAGCCAGTCACGACCAGCAAAGCCTTCAAGCAGAACAGGTGAGCCAGGAGCCCTCATTCCGTGAGTGCAAATATAAAATTCAAGCATAATCCATGGGCCATAGTTCCAGCACAATCCATGAGCCAGGAGCCCTGATGCAGTCAGTGCGGACACAAGCTTCAGGTATGGAACCTTGAGGAGGCCCTGCAGCAAATGAACCCTCATTCAGTCAGTGCGAGTAAAAGCTCCAAGTGAGCACTTTTGAGAAAGCCTTGCACAACACCAGTAAGACTGTTCGGGCAACAAAACAGTGCTGCATCAGCGTTGGGGTGTGGCTTTGTATCTCCACCAGCGTCTAGCACACTGTTTGAAATGGTGAAAGCATGAAATACCCTGCAAGCGACACTAGAGCACGCCTAAGAGAGGCACCTAGACAATAAGGTATCCATGTCGTAAATACACACCTTCAGAACCTGCGCACTGTGATTTCAACACTCACCCCACTGGCTGTTCCTCGTCAGAACATTCCCTCAGGACTAGCTGGGCCAAGAAAGCCAAGTCCTCGCCAACCTGTAGAACGCAGACAAGAAGTGTTCATCAATCATGTGCCCTGAATTGCTTGCGATGTTGCAGGTTCCAAATTTCAAAGTAGCATGCGGCTTGCACCTCTTCCTTGCGTGCGTCACAGGACTGCTCTGACCCAAGCTTGGTAATGGCAGCGCTGAGGACTTTTGGATCCAAAGGAGAGTGCGCCACGGCATCCTGCTTGTGTACATGCAAAAATTCACGTCAGTCACGCCTGAGCATGTATGCATGCATGCACACGAAGCTGCGCAGGCAGTGGAAACAATTGGATTTTCATAGGAGCTGAGTAGCAGGACATTTAAATTTCACCTGCTTAAGGGTGCTGATGATACTTCCCCAGCTGTCTCTCATTAGATACCTTGCTTATTTAAGGAAACATTTATTTGAACACTACATATAGATATATAAACATTATATAATAATATGTCTCCTGTGATTCGGGACCTACCTATGTATTAGGGCCTGTTTACAACCGGAATTGGGTAATACGCAAAATTGTGATTGCTTTACTCAGGATAAAAAAGAATTCATTGTAAAATACCCCAGTTTGCTTACTTACTCCGAATTGTAAATACAATTCGGAGTGAGTCCAGTTGCATCCCTTAATTAACTACGCGTGGGCTTTTGATTTTAAACCATAAATCCATGGAGTATCAAAGATGGATAGAAGGGCCTCCTGATGTCAATGAGGATGTTCTAGACTTCCTTCAGTGGCTAGAGTTCCCTCACCAGCAACAGCACCTGAAAGAGCAGGAGCTGGAGGCGCAATCAAGGCGTGCTGGCCTGCTGCAGTCAGCACTTGGTTTGGCCGCTTTGGAGTTGATCCCTGATCGTGAACCAAGGTGTGAAGTGAGCTTCCCATGCTCCATGGCATGCACGAATACAGAGGCATGCACGAATACAGAGAGAGCCTCATTGCAATAACCTAGACGATTGGTTGCTATGCAGGAGTGAGTACAAATATTCCCGCAACTACAAGTGGTTCTGTACAATAACTGTGAGAAACCTTCTGCGCTAAGAGATGCGCAGTACCTGAGATAATTCCGCATGACAAGGTGAGGAGCAGGCAGGAGATCAAGACGATTATACTATGCAAAAAGAAGATGCTTGCGGAGTTTGGACTGTTTTAAACAGTGTGTGCATCATGCTGAACAGTGGGATCACAATGACAGCGGGCTGAGTTGTTTATTTGTTATTCAACGGCCCATTTACAGTGACCGGTAAATGATCGAACGGAGGCTTAGTAATGTGAGTAAAGTGAGGATACATTATTTTCCGTAGGAACTGGTGAGTACCGAACGACTCCTTGAGAGGTTTTTGAACATAGCTATAGGTGACTTGCACTCGGTCAAATAACTCATCCCGGGTCTTTTTGTCATCCCCTGTACCTCCAGCTCCTGTACTAAAAAGAACACACTTTTGATTTCAATAGCCTCCTCTTCAGCTCCTGTCGAGCTTCTATGTCTGTAAGGGTTAAAACATCTGTCCTGCAGAATTGAAGGAAAAGCCTTCCTTCCCTCCCCGGAACAAACTCCTCATCTTCACTTACATTCGTGCGCTGAGTTGCAGGTTTAAAAACCAAGATGACTAGGTTTTGGCACTCACCTTGTACATAATGCTGTGGAGCGCAGACTTGGACTTGACTTGTCCTTACATACACACTAGTGGTGCGCAGATCTTGAACTTGTCTTTGAATAAAGTACAAGCAGCGGCACCGTGACCTCTCAGTTGCCATCTTTCAAGGGCATCAAAGAAAAGAAAGAAAAAAGAAAAAATTCAGGCAGTGAACACTCCCCACATCAATGAATTATAAGATAGGCAGTGAACACTCCCCACAACAATGAATTAAAAAATAGGCAGTGGACACTCCCCACATCAATTTATTAATCCTCATAAGAAATAAATCCTCATAAGAAATAAATCCTTGTAAGGAATTAATTCTGAAAAGGAAAAGGAGCGACATTGGTGCAAAGACCGTATGACCACCCCGCCACAAGTTCGGACTGAGAGAAGCACGGCAGGCAGGTAAACAAGACAGGTCCAGCAACCAGAAAGAGAGCAAGATGAAAGCTGAAAGACTGAAATTCCGGACCTTCAACAGCGAGCAGAGTCAAGCGCAGCCAGCCTGCCAACTAAAACAATTTTTTTTAACAGAGCTTCCCGAATTAATCAGGGTCTCGGTGACCTGAACTGCCAGGCTCTAGGCATTATTTGTGAGAGGCTCCAGGACTTCAAAGCGGCAACCCTCCTTGGCCTACTTGGTTTCCTGGGATTATCCGTTCATTGCTACGGACTGTAGCAGTATCTTGCTTGTACGAGTCCGCGCCTGAGGCTGCTTTGATCTTTGCTCGTCTGTGCGTTTTTGAACCTTGCGCTTCTGGAGCCTAGGAGCCTGCCATCTTTGTTGGATGCCTTGAGACCTTCTAAGAGCCCCAGCCTTTCATGTTGGTGTTAAACCTTTCGCTGGCCTGTCTTTCTGAGATCTTAAGGAGCCTGCCTGTTTTTTCATCTGTCTAGGAGCCTGTTGTTGGTAACCATCTTGCGCCTGCCTCTCTTGCTTCCTTTTTTCTTGCTCCAGTTCTCTTTATTCTTGCTGAGGCCCCTGGGACATCGCATTTCCTGGCATGTGTAATGAAAAAATGGAAAGCCATGCCCAGCAGCTTACTGCTGAGCACAATATACGTCTGACCTTAGGCTAAACCAAAGGTGCAGCTGCTGAACAGAGCAGAAGCCTGTGGAACAGCCCTTAGAACACCCCGTGCTGCACTTGGGCACACCATACTCGGCCCCAACACCACAAGCACCACCCATGGAGCATTGCATGGGCTTAGTCGGAATGAACTTACACAACATAAGCTGCAGTACGTTGTTCATCAAATGTTTGGAGCATTTATCTGATCCATCAACTTTGAAGCCTTTGAGCATAACCTACCACGTGCTTTTACAAGCACCAGACAACAACAGACATGATTTTGTTATCTCCTCTTTTCAGTCCCAGTTTTGTAAGTCGAGCATTTTTTGACCAGGTCTGGTTTCTTCAGTGTTTCCGCTCAGCTGCCCTTGTAGGCAGAAAAGCAATGTGAACTGACCTCTTAAGCACCACCCTTCACTCGCCTTAACTCGCCCATGCCTCTGCTCAATGCATAGGGCCTCTCTTCGTCGCCGCCTACACAACTCCACCAGCGTCCTGCGCACGCTCCACACCACAAGGGCATTTGTTTAAAATATCCTCCACACCATTATATTAAGTGTGGGCAAGGTCACCTACACCCCTCATACTTTTGAGCCCTTTAATGAGCTGAGCTCTTAGCATTGCTTTTTAGATGGGAGTTTGGTTACAGGCACCTTTTTTGCTTCAGCTAGGCTGCCCCTGCAGGCAGGTACAGCTATGTAACCCTTTCCTTTCCTTAAAGAGCTTGGTCTTGACACATAACTTAAGTTTGAAACTGTATGATACAGGTTTACAGGTCTACAAGGATAAGGCCTTCAGTCAAGAAGTGCGACTGCTAGCCCGGCTCATAAAAGGCAATCAATTCATGAAGGAAATAACTTATTGAAGGAAGTTTGTTGTTGTTCTGGTTCAAAAAAGCAGACACATCATGAGATTCTGCCTGTGAGAACAAGGGAGCATACTTCCTGCGGAGAGAGACCACCTGGGGATGTGTACAATGGAAGAGGACATGTTCAACAAGTTGTTCATCCTGGACATCATCATCAGCCTCACAAAGGTCACAGTTTGGGGAAGAGATGTGATTTCAAGTTGCTGTCTCATAGTGAAGGGTGTGAATGCGGAGTCAAAACCGAGCCACGCTGCGAATGACATCATGGGGGAGGTCAAGGAACATGTATTTGGGGAGGCTATATGAAACTGTATGATACAGCCACCAAGATTGTTCTGAGGCTTCATGCCCATTCTTTCATTAACGCTTACTAGCATCAGACACACGTTTGAGAATCTTCTTTTAACTTTCATGCAGGTCATTCATCAATTCCAGGCACGGGGTAATGCTTGTATGTGACCCTCCTGATTCCCATTGATTCCCATTGTCCTCTAATTTCCCCTCTTTTAGTGGAGAGGATAGCGTTGTCTCGGCCCTAGACATCCTCTTTTCCTTACTTGATGCGGGGAGTGTTTTTTTTGCCTGCAAAATTTCGTCTTCGTTTCTTTATAGTCGCATTATCAGTCACATAACAGTACTTCTCTAAGTCTGTCAATAGAGGTACACAGAGATGCCTGAGTTGCTTGAGCTTGAACTTGTTGACTCAAGATGGCATAACGCGACTGACATCAACGATGATCTTGCAACTTCATGATTTATTTATATGAATCTCAAAAACTGTATATTGACCTTGCGCGACAACTCGCGTGAGTACAAAAATGGCCTCATGAGAAAGGAATCACAGTCTGAACAAGCTAAGTATATTCAGGAGTGAATAAGCCAAAGAAAATGGAAATGAAAAAGTAGCGGGCAGTGCAACACATAAGCCGGGAAAGAACATGCATGTATAGGCAGCCAGATCGCTCCTGCATCATCTGAAGAAAAGTTGCCTCACGTGTCCAAGGCACTGTGAATTAAGCTCCATGTCCACAGAAGCCAAGCAAAGATATGCTAGGGGCGACAAAGAATGGAACATTTCCGGTGGTTTTTTCGATAGTTTCATAGAACTCCTCAAGCGGAGTGTAAATATGCAGTGCCACATAAGCTGAGCACAAAGCTCTAAACACTGCCACTGCAAATTTCAACCGCGAAGATTTTCCTCACGGTGCCATTTGTTGGTTGGGACCATTCATGGCATGTCACGGCAAATGCAGCCAAAAAGACACAGTGCAAAAGGAATGTTTGGCAACGCAGCCAAAACGACTCTTTGCACAAGGAATGTCATGGCAGGTGCAGCCAAAGCCACACAGTGCACGAGGGATGTTTGGCAAATGCAGCCAAAACCACACAGTGCACAGAAATGGCATGGCAAGTGCAGCCAAAACGACACAGTGCACAAGGAATTGTATGGCTTTCAACATGCCGAGACCTTCATCTACGGACAGAGTCTGAAGCATCTGGGGACGTCAAAGCTGCCACTGTCTTTGGGGGCAAAGGAGAGGGCAACTCGAGCTTCAAAGGCGCATCCACATGCATCTGCGCAGGGGAGGTTCACACACTGAAAGGAGTTCGGTAAGTGGGCATGCATTTAAGGGCACCCACATGCATCTACACACAGGAATTGAGTACCCAAGGGGATCAAGTCTGGCCTGGTAAGCCCCATAAGTGGGCTTGCTTGCTTTCGCCGCAATTCATTTCAAATGCATGCTCACAAGGACATACACACGGACACAGTTGCAGGGTTTGGAGCCTGGTGTTCACAATTCTTCTAACTTCCTCCTTATTGATGACTCCCATAAGCCACACACTCACAAGGGGCAGCTCCAAAATAAGGCTAGGAAGTTCATGAGCATGTAGTTTGAAGAGGAGATAGCTGCCTGAAGACACCCCTTTTTACAATGTGTGCACGGCATTTCTGGACTCGGCTTTCCAAGGTCCTTGAATGACACAAACAAGTCTGAAGCACACCCTTCCCAGCTTTCCTTAAGTCAAAAGGAAGGGTTCCTTGATGCATGCAACCGGACTTGGCGTGCCCTTTCCTGTAGGATGCCAGGTCCACTAATACGTTCTTCCTGAAGAACTCCAGCCTGCGGCTGTTGACCTGCGAATAACTGCCTACCTGCTGAAAATCACAGGGCAGCAGGGTGACTGCTGGCTTAGCTCACCCTTTTCCACCCTCTTCCTCTTCTCCCATACTCTTTTTCCACTTTGATTTAGTTCAGACATCCGAGATCAAAACATGTACATGAAGGTGACCTTACCTGCCCCAGGCAACTGTGCAACCCTGATCCAATCTATCAAAGGCCGTGATGATGATCTGCTCCAGGCACCCGAGCAACTCACCTCCATCCTGTCAAAGGCCATGGCAAGCAGCGGCTTCCCCCCCAGAACTGCATGCATCAACTCCCCCCGCTCCTCAGGCGAGTAGCACGCCAGATCATTCTGCTGCTGCTGTGGCCAGCTGCTGCTGGACCCTGATCCACTGCTACCATCTGTACTTCTGCCACTACTGCTACTGCTGCTTCTGCTGGGATCAATGGGTGCGGGAGGTAGCAAGATGCGTACAGGAGGCAGCAGCCGCACGTTGGTGCGTAGGTCGCACGAGTACTTCAGCAGGCCTGGGTGCTCAGGAGTACCGCCAGAAAAGCTGCGGCGCCGCATTAAGTATTAAGTACTGATTAAGTGTATTATTACACTTCAAGAATTATGGATGCAGTGTGCAGTGTACATTTCAGCAGTCAGGGTGTCCAAGTCCTCAGGGGTGTCCAAATCCTAAGGTCAATGCTTAAGCAGTCCAGTGCCCAGCTGCTCAGAAGTGCCCCAAAAAAGAGCACGCCATCAATACTTCAGCAGTCCAGTGCCCAGCTGCTCAGGGGTGCCCCAAAAAAGAGCACGCTATCAATACTTCAGCAGTCCAGTGCCCAGCTGCTCAGGGGTGCCCAAAAAAAGAGCACGCCATTTAAAGGCGTCCTGGATGCTGATGGCTTTTGCGACGGATATTAGGGAGCAAGAAACATTTACCATCGTGACAAAAGGCAAGCAAGATCTGGGCAGAGATGGCAGAAGGAGCCTTTAAGCTTCCTATCCGAAAGTACCTCGATAACCCATCTGTAACCTATGGGGAAGGACTGTCCAGCATTCACAGTAAGCAGAGCTTCACGGTTGTAACATGTGACGAGCCATGAAATGGCGTGCAACAACGCTTGCAAGTAGGTTGCGCCTTCACTCATGTTCATGCCTGAATGATTTAAGTGAGCAGGCATTTAAGCAAGCTGGATGAGCTGGAACGCACTCTCCAGCCCTCAACTCCCCCCTATTGGCTCCAGCAAAAGGACAATACAATCATGAGCTGTAAAGTTCTGATTGTGGCGCTTTTGATTGCTTCAGTCACTGAAATTTAGTGCATGCCCAATGCAGGTGAGAGCTCATATGGGGGAAGAGATGGGAAAGAACAGGGTCAAGTTCCTGGGCTGCAAAAAGTGGCAAGGTGACCAGCAAAACGCAAGGAAAACACTGCAACGACACTCGAGCATGTGTCAACGGTGTGCCTGCCTTGGGCACATGTGATGGCCCCTCAGACGCCTTTCACTGCATGCATTTAGGTGTGTCCCTAGCCAGCTAGATAGGGAACTTATTTTCTCTTATGCACGCAGCCGGACCTGGCGTGCATTGTCTTCTCTTTTCATTTGGCTGCATTCATGTCAAGTAGCAGACCATGGCTGCGCCACACACCCAAGGACCAAGCTTCAAAGGCTGACCCCTACCCTCAACTCATTTGCTCTCACAGTAAATTGTCCTCACTGCAAGGACAGGATCATGTACCAGAGTCTGCAAACACACGCACCTGGGCAGGAACATGCGTATGCGAGGACCTAGGCCTCCGCCATCTACACGAAGCGCAGGGGGCAGGGAAGTCAAGGTGCACACAGGCACACGGGTCAGGCCACGCCCGCGCGTGCTATCAGTGTTCCAGAGCTGCAGCAGACATGTGCCGATGAAAGAGAAGATACTTGTGTCTGCGTGTGTGTGTGTGTGTGCGTACGTGTGCGCGCATGTGTGTATGTGCGTGTGTGTGAGAAAGAGAGGGGGGTGGGGGGGCACTTGAGAGCTCACCTGCACATCAGGAAATTCCTGTAAGGAGGTGGCTTTGTCGGTGTTTGCTTGAGTGCCGCTACTCTTGTTTCCTGCACTGAGGTAACTCACCTGCACATCAGGAAATCCCTGTAAGGAGGTGGCTTTGTCGGTGCTTGCTTGGGTGCTGCTGCTCTTGTTTCCTGCACAGAGGTCAAGAGAAAAACTATCAAAACATGTTGTAGTCTGATGGCAAAAATCCATCAGGAAAAAGGAAGGCACTGGTCAAGAAGAAACACACACTGTGCAGACCATTGTGCCTGACTGAGCCCAAGAGGGATCAAACAGGCAACAAAGAATGAAATGTATGTGAATTAGAAACCTCCGGGAGATTGCAGGGATGCCTTCAGGAGTGGGGCAACTCAAAGCACTGCATATTCTCATACACACCATGTGCTACACTTTCAGCAGCAAGCATGCAGTAAGCAGTGACGACTGTGAACCTCGTCCCTTTCTTTTCCGCGAGCATACCATGGGCACAGAAAGAATTCTTGAAGAACCACATTCAGCAAGCAAGTAGTAGGCAGGTACAGACATGTAACCCTTTCCTTTCCTTTCACTGACAGTTTCAGCAAGCACGCTCCAGGACTTGGCATAAAGGGACTCACAATATGATCAAGAGTTTGCACGCTTCTGCTGCTCTGCGTTCAGGGGGGCACCAGCACCAAGCACCAGCTCAACCTCATAGTATTACTAATACAGCACGAACCATAGGGACTTGTAATATGATCAAGGGTTTGCATGCTCCTCGATGAAGAAATGCGCCTCCCTTACACAGTGAATAAACCTGAAAGCTCCAGATATCTGGAAGTAAGCAAACAGCCCCACAAAGGACAGGTTCTCTCACCGGCTGCTTCCCAGCTTCCTCACTTTCTCACTTTCATTATTGTCATAACAGCATCGCACAGCATGCAAGGCTTTTCCGGTTGACAACCCTACTCTAGGTTGAGTTAGGTTTAATTACAGGCACCTTTTTGCTTCAGCTCAGCTGTTCTTGTAGCCAGGTAAAGCTATCCAAAACTTTATGTTCCTCTCCTTCCAGCAAGCACACCATGGGCAAACTAGGCATCAAAAGAAAAAACTAAGTCCGGCAAGCATGCATCGAGTGTAGGCGTGGGTAGAGAGGGTTTGTAACTCTGCTAAACAGGCTCTCAGAGCCTCTGAAGAGCTTCTACCTCTATGGAGTGGGCCTGTGTGGTTTGTAATTGTTATAAAAACGGCTTTCACAGTGCAACCATTTAATTTTAAGCTCTAAAGACAATTTTTTTCATGGTAAATGATGAATTGATTAATGTAAAACGTCACGTCATGACCCTAAGGGAAAGGAGCAGTCTGGCTTGGTTTGAAGTCTGCCCCTCGCTCTTGACCCTCCCAATTGGATTTCAAAAAGCAATGAGCATCTTTGATTTGCTGTTGGCTGGCCTCCAGGTCATCCAGTAACTCCTTCAGTCAGCTTCCAGGCTCGCTCCAGAGCAAGTCATGAGCAGTACATGGTGTACAAGAGGCCCTAGTCTGATTGATTGTGTTTGCTAGCACAGGCTTTAGAGTGCATGCACAGGTTTTGGTTTTGGAGTGCACGTACAGCAACATCAGCCCAAGCTGGAAAGTTCCATCTGGAAGCCTCTCCAATGCGCCAGAAGCTACTGAAGTTGATTCTCTTTCTGCTGCTTCATGCTTGGCGTTGGGCACAACTTCAGCCCTCATCTCAGCCCTTGAAATGCTGGGCACCAATGCAAGCGCTGCCAGAAGTGCACTCCCTACTATCCCCCTAAAAAACCTTTCCTTAGCAATTTTTCTACCTTCTGATATTCCAAGCGCTTCTGTGATGTTTGGTTTTTGTGACAGATTAAAAAAAGGAGGAGTTATTGATCCTCTCTGGTACAAAGGGTGTGTCAACTTCTGGGAAGAGCCTCGTCAAGCCTCTCAGAGGATGGCCCGAAATGGAGCTTTGCGAGGGTGCTACCCAACCCTAATCATGTGCTATGCATTCTGCAAGCATACCATGCGCATGCTAGGCACAGGGGACCAGATCACCAAATGTGTTGGTTGCAGGCCCATATTCGTGGTCTATGTAGCTTTCTGCTTGGGGAGCAAAGCCTCAGGGTATTGGTGCTTCCCAAGGGAAGTTCCCTTCTGAAAACGAACATGAACGAGTTTAGGCTCAGCAAGAGGCACTGCTTGTAGGCTGGAAAAGCACCTTTTGTACTGATACATCGTCGTATGTAAACATACTTGATATTAAAGCAGGAATGTAATGCAAGCAGAAATGTAATGCATAAATAAGGAGGTACAAGACAAGCCGCGCTGACTGGGCGCAGCTTGTCAGATATCTGCACTGATTTGTGTTTTGTTCTTTGCCCGTTGGAAGCACCTACCTTGAAGGAATAACCACACTGATTGCATTTTTTGTTCTTTGCCTGTTGGAAGCACCTACCTTGAAGGAATAACCGCATTGATCCTTTTTTTGTTCTTTGCCCGTTGGAAGCACCTACCTTAAAAGGGACCACATGCAAACAATGCCAAACCATTCCTGCCTGCTGCCGCCCGACCTGATGCCTCATCTTGGGTCCAAGGCTGAAGGTCACCAAGAAGCACCGACCCTTGCACGCACTGCATATGTGCCTGGCCACACACCACATCACTCCCTGCTGCCGTGCAAACCCATGTCTGATTTAGGGTTTACAGTTTAGGGTTCGGAAGCACCGACCTTCCCCATGCCTTTGTACCTGGTCGCACACCATATCACTCCCTGCTGCCGCGCAAACCCATGTCTGATTCAGGGTTTACAGTTTAGGGTTCGGAAGCACCGACCTTTCCCATGTTTTTGTGTCTAATCACACACCACATCACTCCCAGCTGCCGCCCGACCCCATGCCTTCAACTCTGCCACACGCCAATTTAGGGAACCTCCCTGCCTGCATCACACATCTAAACGCACCTTTGCAGCAGTGCTGACCTCTACCAATTGCTAGCGCCTCCCTGCCTTCATCACATCAGAACGCACCTTCCCCATTGTCTGCTGCCACTCCTCCCTGTGCTGCCTTTGCAGCAGTGCTGACCTGCCTCCACCAATTGCTAGCACCTCCGAGGCCGTGCTTCTTCTTCCTCTCTGTGAACCGTGCCTGCTAACAAAACCACACGTGTCCATGCAACTTTTACTCAAGGGAGCGTCACAGGCCACATATGAATTGCAAGCGTCGAGGCTTCACTCTTCCTCCTCCCCTGTAAACTACGCCTGCATGCAGTTGTGTGAACATAATCAAACAGTCATGGTGAAAAGAGGGCTACACAAGAAAATGCTGCATCGAGCAAAGCAAACTTGTATACCTCTCTGACCCCTAAAAATTTTCAGCACATCTTTGCTTCCTGGGCTCTTGGTAGGCATAACCCAGAAATCACTGTGGAGCTCCACACTACTTGCGCATTGAGGGTCACCCAACAGGACATTGACTCCAGCCTGATGCTCATTGAGGCTGCCTTACAGGTACCAGGTGAGCGAGTGTAAGGCATAACGGGGAAACTCTCACTTTGGAACAGCATGTAAGGAATTGCAATCCATGATTTGCTACTACTGTGCTCCAACTCGCTCAGTCTAGATTAGCTGCCTCCTACCTGATGGTCGGCATCTGCCGGCGACACCTCTCTGAACTCCGCCATCCGCGAAGGCAAGCCCACAGAGTTGATCCCATGGTTGCGCGCGTCTCTGCACAGTAAGCGAGGACAGCATCAGGATTCATCTTCTTGTGTATGGTAAAGGCTGGAAATCCTCCTGATCTCTGCTTGTGTCCAGCTGCATAATGGAAGCAACACTCCTGCAGGTGTCAGCGTCACATGCGCCTCCAGGAAAGAGTGCTGCTGCGGCTCAAAGCTGCAATACAAGCATTCAATCCACAGTATGGAATTTCTGCGCCTGCCTCCTTGGCAATGCACCAGCCACGCTCGTTCCATCAATCATTCTGCTTGTTCAACCAAAACAAGTCTACTAGGCGTGGCTCAGTCTCCGTTGCAGTCTCATCAGCTCAGTCGTTGTCATGACACTCACTTGCTGTTCACATACACGCGCGCAGCCCAAGCACAGGATGTGGGGGGGTTCCACACCAAGCCTGTCAGAGCCACCAGCTGCAACCATGATGTGCGTGACAGGCACTTGTGTGTGCAATGATGGGTGC